>JAJLUL010000108.1:0-38503 GCA_030564325.1 Blastobotrys capitulatus | reverse complement strand
GGAATTAATTAAATTTAATAGAGATGAAGAGTTACTTTGTAAAGATTGTTTTTTATTAAGATAAAGATGGAGGATTAGATCGTGTTTAGTATATTTTTTTTTGTTTGTATTAGCAATCAATAATTCTGCCAACCATAGATAATAATAATAGTAAACAATAACAACATTAAATTTATAGATGCGGAGGTGCGATGATAGTATACGTAATAATATTTTTTTCCCAATACCATCATAATATTATGGTAGTATGTGATTGAGGATGGTTAAAGCTTTGTTTTTATTTTATTTTATTATTTATTATTTAAATTAAAATCAATTAAATAACAGAACAAAATCTGTTCACAACACCTGAGATAATGTCTACATTTTATATTCAGTATAGCATAATGGTACCAGTACTGCTAGGTAGTAATAAAAAGGTACCTCTCTCGGGTAAAATTTTTTAAATTTTTGCAAAGTAAGTGTAGATTGTACCTGAGTGGAGCTTCCCGTAGTTTCAATTGCTTTTGTTACCAGACCTGTATTAGATATTGTAATTCAAGGCATAAATCAATTATACTTATTGGTTTATTAATCCAGGTTTAATATTATTATCGATTGCATAATAGTGTATACAAATTAATTACTTACAGATTATGATTACCCGAAACGGATTACTCATACCAAAAGTGCTGGCTGGTACTGGCACACTGAGTCCTTGAATGCCTATGCTTAAAGATTGTGTTTCATGCGGAGCTAACGGCTACATTAATTTTTAAACAAAAAATTCTGCTGGCGGCCAGCAAGATAAAATTTTATGAAAAACCAGAATCGAGATTTGAAGAGATTAAATTGGAAACAATATTACAGATGGATCTCTTGAACTTTCTCTATCATACAGATACAAAGAAGATTTATTAAACACAATGGGTTTTTATTTGGAGAAATTTCTTGATCAAGAATTAAAGGTTTTGTTCTGTACTCATGAGTTTTTCAAACTTTAAATTGTAAGTGTTGAACTTTGGTTCCTAATACCATATGGTAGACAAGTGTAATTATAATCGCAACTTGCGGTATTGATTTAAGAATATTAGTATGAGCTCCCAGTTTGCTATAGGTGAATATCATTCCAAGTAGCTTACAAAATTGGAGGTATATAAATTTAATATAATACAGGAGTTATATAAATAGCTTCTACACGTTATAAAAAAGCGGCTGAATACACAAGCCTTGCAACTATTTACTACTTGTAAAATAACATGGATATGCATCATGAATGAGTTGATTAGATTATGGTACCCTTACAATAATAAAACACTTCAAATACATCTGTTTATGATATCAATGTCTTTTGTGAAATCCCACTTTGTTCTCCTCACGAAATTCCGACAACCACATATTATAATTAAGTGAATCTCATTGTATAATAAAGCTTTTCTTTTCCATTTTTTGCTTTGAGCTTCTCTAAGCTGGTGTCCCATGGTTAACTAATTACCAGGTAAAATGTGTAGTAGCTTCTATAAAAATGCGAACATTTTTTTGAAAAGACCCTTATAAGCAAACGTTGAGGCATATGTCATTATCCTCTATGCTGGTTCATTATCAACATTAAAATTAACATGGGGTTTTTGGTTATAAAGTGATTAGATCCTTGTAACAATGTCAGTGGTACTTTCTAGTAATGTTGTACTATGATTGTACAATACACCCATGTATTTTGAACATTGAACCGATGCTATATCATGTATCCAAATATGCTTTCAAGTATCGAGATGTCACAACAATTTGGTTATCAATCGTATGCTTTTAATACCATGGTATCTGGATTATGTCTACATAGTTTGGTAGCTATTGTAGCTAAATTTGTACTTCTACGTCAACCCCCCTTATTTTTTTAGAGATATAGATACAGTGAAACACTGTATATTATTACCTGGTAGCCAGAGGATTCAGTTAACAGTCAACCTACTGTAAGCTTGAACAGCACTGCTGAAAATGACATAATGGAAATGACTATCCAATGACATTTGATAATATTGGGTTAAATTAAAGCCTAGACATTTGTGATTGGCTAAACAATGTTGATCAATTAAGGCACAAAAATTATTTGAATTATTTTTTTTTTCTTTCAAAATATGATGATGATCATTGAGTTTGCGAAATTGATGATCTTGTTACTAAGAAATGATACCTTAACAAAGCTTAAAGTCGTAACAAAGCTTCAACGCTCGGGCCGCTAAGAAAATTTTTTCTTTAAAACATGTATGTTGCTAGGATACCAGATTTTGCGGCGCATAAAATCACCATCATTTCAAAATATATAACTGTCCAACGTTAGCAGGTAATACCAGTACAGTATGTATCGTATATATATACTGTATAAATTACCTTTGGTATAATTACACTGTAATATCGATTTTAAAAATAGACAGACATAGTATATTTACAGTATATCCATTCGGCAGACTTTTAAGACAATTGTATTGGTATATTTGCCCTATATATGGTTAATATGACCTAAATATAATTAAAAAACTGATATTCGTACTGCTAAAGTTACATTAATGATTTCCTTCGAGCTTGTGAAACTCCTAGTATATATTTACTTGTCCAAGCCAATATTGATAAAGGTGAAGTTTACAAAGACTTTGCGCTAAAAAAAATATACCAAATACTTGCTGGGAACTAATTGCAGGTCGACATTTTTCAAGCTTGATTATGCAACATTTCAAGTGTGTGAAAAATAGCATGTGTATCTAATGCTTTATAATATTGTATACTGAGATTTGAAAATGTTCAACTAGTGCTACAGTTTTTCTATCATGAGATCTTATAACTGTAGTCATCTATGTCACAATAATTAATGTTAACGAAACATAGCATTATTGGGATGCAAATAGCTGATTATGGTACGTAATTGATGGGAATTTTGTCTTTGATAGTATGACATAAGTCATCCAGGGCAATTACCTCAGGTCGCTAAGTAGTATACTATAGTACATACAACTTCTACATATTGCAATTGTTAACAACAACTGCAGTACGTACCATGCGCTTTTATAGATATTCCACCTTTGTTACTGGTAGCTCAGGATCAGAGCCTAAGCTAGCTGGGCTAAACTCTGGTAATTATATAGGAAATACAATGTACTCAGGGTAGCTTGTGCATTATATTATAATTGAGAATAATTGGATGTATACTATATATATTATTAATATATTAAATTCCATTGATGAGACCTCTATTTCACTTTAGTTATAGCTAAGACTACCGATGGTAATTATAAGTAAATCAGCCCATCCTAATTGTATACTATCGGATAGCTCGAGATATCAAAATTGGGGGCGTGTTTCTTTATATATGGCATTAAGTATACTTAGCTTGAGTCCAAGGGGAAATAAGGTTTTGTTGGTAGAAAGGTTGATGTCTTAATTATCCTTATTAGGCCACATTTTAACTTAAAAGGTAATTTCCTGATAGAAAAGAAAAACTTTATTCATTATTACCTATTAAAGGTTTATATAGTTAATACCTGGCAATCCAATATACAATCAAGAAAAGAGTAATTCCATCGGATAATGACGTTGACGACATCAATATAGATAAACACAGATATGGGTGTGTTTACAAGTACAACTACAACACTAGTTTGTTGTAGGAACAAATAACAAATAACATACTGAGTACATATGTATAAACTAAAGCAGTTCAATTGATATTACTGAAATAATTTGCTATATCTAAACTAAAGTGGCCTTCACTGTGATATATAAGATGATGACACCTTTCAGCTACTAAAAAAATAAAGTTGAGGCTTTAAACTCTAAATCTACGCGTAAAACATAAAAAAAAGGTTTTCCAGAAAGATTGTTTACTTTCTACCTTATCCAGACTATCAACGTTCTTGAATTAATGAAATTAAAAAAAACACTCCACGGGATATCCAACTTAAAGTCGAGAAAGACAACTCTAATTTATCCAAGTTACACTGTAACAGTTACTAAGTTATAATTATTAACTTAGAGTAATAGTAACTAAGTAATAGTTAAACTAAAACAATGGATACTGGCGGTAAATTAATTATGTAATGTTAAATGAGCGCCCGGGTTTGATTTTAAAGTAGTTCTATTAAATTGGTACTAACACCCCAGGTTACCATTGAATTAAAGTTGATACCAGAATGGCAGGACAATCACTTTACAGACTAATAAATGTAAGTCTACCACTCTAAGTATACAATCAACTCTTGCTGTGACTGATTTTTCAACTTTAGGTTTATCGGAAACAATAACCGAGTATATATTATAATTAAATTGGGAATACATGTATATAAATACTATATGTAGTATATATTAGACAAGTACTATACATATTACTATTAGATGTCGAGCAGCTCCTCCAAAACAATTTGTGAAATAAGGCCACAATTAAATTGATATTGATTAGGTAGTTCCAGTAGGTTAATTTTTCTAGCTTATTATGTTAATAATCCTATGGTGACGAATAAGTTCGCCTTTGGCTGCAACACATTAAAAATATAAATGACTACGTATCGATTTACATATACAGTAGAACTACTAGTGCCTTAGATATATGTGTATCTGATCATTATAATTACATGCTTATAGTTTTAGCGCTTATCAGCCTAAAAACATGTATCACAACTATATTGATAGAGGTAAGTTCTCAAAAAAGTATATCCTGCAAGCCCCTACAATAGTGAGGAATGCTAATAAATAGATCTAATAATTCATCCTAAAATTGTGATCAGAATTTGATAGATCATGGAAATGAACAAACATACTGTAATAGATTTTAGGAATCATTGCAACTTTAGACTCTAAGACCAGTACACCAAACATAAACTTTTACCGTCCCGGTAAATTTATTATTAAGGGGTAAAATTAAAAACTGCTTCGCGATGTGGAATGAGAAACCCCCTTATTTTAAATGATTCAATAGGCTGATAAATGCCTATAAACATGTGTTAGTAATATTATGTATATGCAAGAGACAGCATATTAGATTACAATCTTGAAGTCGTGCAGTCTGTATCACCATCAACATGAAAATTGCACGTTTACAGAGAAATTTATTATTGCTACCTGGTACCGGTATTATTTTACCAGGTACGACATAATGAGTTGATCATGTACTTGACATAATACTTGGTACAATTTTTAAGCATGCATGGAAGTAATAACGATACCTAGAGCTCATACATGATGGTAACTCACTCATAAGTTTACATCTATATTAGATCTGCTATGATATTCTTAAATCTAATCCTATAATATAATATAGGCTGGGTTTAATTCAAGGGATCAAATAGTTAGAATCGTAATCGTAGCGCGAAATATTCTTATAATACTCTGCTATATTATATTATTTTAATCGCACATACCTTAAATAATAATTATTACATTTAAATGTAATATTAAATTGGTCCATTTAAATTTACAAATGAATATTACTATTACATAATGTATAAGGAGTTCAATAGTTTAATTATAAGTTCTAAATGGTTTCAAAGCAAATTTAAGTGATGATGTACATTAATTGTCAATCTCCAATGAATCTTAAACCAATACTAATACCAAAAGTAATTAATCGCTTGATATCTAGCTTGAACTAAATTGAATTTGGCCGTTGAAAATCCGATTTAGGTAGCTTTCTACTAAGATAATCATATAGAGCTACAAGTAATCTGGAGAAGCTAAAGTAACAATTAATATAAGGCTAAATTTTGTGATGTTGATATCTTAAATTCCAATATCACAGAACTGAAACTCCTATCTGAGTTAAACTATTTTAACAGGAACGCTAATAAAATATTTTTTACCCCATCATAGCTTTTAATCATTAATTATTAATTACTGTACGATTAGTTGGTATTCACATATTATATACTTTAAGTCTTTTTCTAAACCAAGTAGCTATAACTTCAAAAAAAAAGAAACAATCAATTTTTTAATTTATTCTAAATTAGTATTCTCAAGAATTTAAACAAATATTTTTGATCAATACTCTAAAACCAATTTGTGTTGCTCACTGTCTAAAATAATTATAAATATAAAAAGAATCCATTGTATCAGACTTTTTTTTTTCTTCTATATATTTATATTAAGTTCTTCCATTAAAATTGATTACATCTTTTTATCTTTTTAAGTTATTCAGACTAAGACTTAATGTTCTTTCTATTCTTGCTTACACTTAACTAGCATGATGTGTCTATCACATTTGATATCATTCCAAGAAATCAAAAACTTTATTCACTAATTCAGTATCAAGTTAAAAGATCATTCAACAAAAAGTATACACTTCAACTAACTATCCATGAATGCTTGCAAATTAGCACATGATACCCTTGTGTATTTCTACATGCATTGACTTGTATTCAGATACCCTAAACTTTTATCTAGCAACTTTTTAAGATTATCATTCAAGATCAGCATTATTTTTATATTTATACTGCAAATACTACAAACTCTACCCAAAATGAATATCAAGTCCAAAAATTAGAAAGAATACATATAAACATATATGCTTGTACTGATTGTTCAACTAATTTGATATTCAATGATAAACTAATACCTTATTTACAAGAACCTGGTTCAAAATTTACAGTTAACAACTAAAAACATATGATATACATCATGGTAGATATCCTGGAAGGGTTGATAAAGTTCAAACCTTATCTCATCATAGGGTCCAAAATGTCTTTGAAGTAAATTAACCAAATGCAGAATATGATAACCGACATGAACCAAATTCTATTAATTCAAAAACCTTAGCAAAACGCGACATTAATACACATTAAATTGATAATACGAGCAATACTATAAAATTTAAATGCTGAGACTATTCAAAGTCTTTCGAACACCAACATCAAATTGAATCAAAAATATATTCAAACACATTTTTTGTCAAATCCCTTCATTCCCCAGAACCCTGGGTTCTTTTTTTTTTTATATGAAATATTGCGGCTTTTTATTATTATTAATTGTTTCACCTAGCCACTCAAGCAGTGCTAATATATTACGCGCTTTGATATCCAACCTTCTATTTTTCATATTAAAAAATTATTAATAGTATTATCAATTTATCGTCTTAGATCAAAATTTTAATTTTTTTTCAATCATGTATATTAAATAAAGCGTGTGAGATCTGGCAGGACAAGTCCAACCTCCTAGTTCATTTTTCGGATCATCCCTTAATAAGAAAAAATATCATCTGGTTCATCAATGATGATGATTTGAGTTAAAGCAATTTTTTTTATCATGACATCTTTTTGATCGAAAAAGTTTAAGCGTGATTCAGCACTTTGAGAATCGATCGTTTCAATATGTATTATACACATGGTGATGCAGTCAGAAGAAGAACAAATAGGAATAAATAATAACTTGATTAAGTTATTACAAAATAATGATCGAGATCTTGAGATCATTTTACTGCTTAAGAATCGATCTTGAATTTTAAAAATGGAGAGATGGCTAGATCTAAGTCAATGGGGGTTTCAATTATTAGAGCTTTTTAATAGAAAAATTAGACAAGCTTGAACACTTCCTTTTTTTAATACTGCATAAAAAGAGTTAGAGATCAACATCAAACTTTCAACGGGTGTCAAATTAAATTAATTCTATGTAACTGTAAAACTCAGGCTAATATCGATTTATCTGGTTCTCAGAGCCTTTATATAACTTAGTCGAATAAATAAAGATATAATTCTATAGCAAGAGTTTCAAGTGAGCGTGTGTAAAAACATAAAATTGTTAAAATAAAGGCTAATCACAGTTTACCACTAGATAGTTTTTTTTTTTTCACCCGATGTTCATATATAGACCAGAGCGTTGGATTTGTTGAGGCTTTAGTACTACAGAACCTTCAACTAGGATACAGTGTTTATATTTCATTTAAATTAATATTCATTTGTTTACTTCTATCTCCAATTGTACTAGCCTCAAGAAAGATAACTTAGTAAAAAAAGCACTACAATGGGTAAAAATAGATTTTTTTCTTAGTAGCACAATTAGTTATTTTCTCCACGTATACTTAACAACAAAATTGAGCGTAACGAATTGCACCAAAAAAAATTCAATCATATGTAGTATGCACATAACGACTCAGTTCAATTATATATTTTTTTAAACTTTTTTTTTCTTCATGACCAATTAAGATAGAAAATTTTAGCCGTGTTTCATATGCTTTTCTTAACAAAATTTTTTTTTTTTTTTTTTTTTTTCGGCGGCGGGTCCATCTTAAGGGAATCAAAAAAATACACCTCCTTAAAAATCAAAAAAAAAAAAAAAAAAAGTAATCTTTTTTTATTTTATTTTTGTTAACCAACCCTTGATAATAATAATAAAGTTTTTTGTTCAAAAAAATAAAAGAGAGTATAAGAATAACTTAGAGGTACCATTAAAAAAAAAAAACGATATCAAATATACACTATTTTGGAATTTTTTTTTAATAATATTTTTTTTTTATTTATTCTTCTTATTCTCTCTTTTTTTTTTTTATAATTTTCAATTACGCGAAATAATACCTAGTCAGTGGATTTGAGTTTTTACCAAAAGTTACTAGCAAACAATTGTATTGAATAAAAGATCAAATCATCTACAGTCGCTCCTTTAAAACTAACGACAATCGCTCAATTTCAAAAAACCAGGGTTTTTCTCTCTTTTCTTTCTTTTCTCTTCACTCTTTTTTCGACAAAGCTTTTTGAAGAGTGAACAATTCATCATCCACCAACCCATTCTATTATTATTCATCAACATTCATTCATTTACTAAATAAACAAAAAGTGATTATAAGATTATAATTCGACATTAAAAATTATCAATTACTATTTTGCATTTATAAAAAAAAAAAACACACACACAATCTCAAAAGTAAGTAATCCAAAGCCTTCTTTTTAAAAAAACTAGAAAAAACTAATAATAAAAACAAGATGAAATTCACAACCATCCTTATATCAACAATATTATCATCTATTGCGTCAAGTGCACCATCAATAAATTATCCATTTAATAATCAATATCCACCAGTTGCAAGATATAATCAACAATATACTTATCAATTAAATCAAGATACTTTCACAACAGCAGATGGGTCAATAACAATATCAGCAGAAGGATTACCAGACTGGTTACAATTTGATCCAAATTCAAGAACATTATCAGGTACACCACAACCAACAGACGATAATAAAGAAGATAGTTCAATATCATTTAAATTAATTGGTACAGATAATACTGGTAGTACAGAAAGTGATTGTTCATTAATTATTACAAATTCACCAGCACCAGTTTCAACTGATGAAGCATTAGTTAATTCATTGCGAAAGGCGGGTCCTGTTGCAGGTATTGATGGATTAGTTTTAACACCAGGTAAAAATTTTGAAATTTCATTCCCACAAGATTTTTATCAAAAACCATCACAATCAAATACTAATATTATTGGTTATGAAGGATTATCAGGATCTCATTCACCATTACCAATTTGGATTAATTTTAATAGTGATAGTTTAACTTTTAGTGGTGTTGCACCAGCTGTAAATAGTGATATTGCACCAGCACAATCTTTTGAAGTAGCATTAATTGTTAAAGATCATGATGGTTATTCATCAAGTGAAACAAAATTCCAGTTAATTTCAGGAGCGCATCAATTTACTACCGATGTGACAATCGATTCCATTAATGCTACAATAGGTAAAGAATTTTCATATCAAATTCCATTCGATCGATTAAAATTAGATTCAAAGCCGATCACGATGGGAGAAATTTCAAATATTGATGTTAATTCAACAGATTGGTTACAAGTTGATAAATCAACTGGTATTTTAAAAGGTAATTTACCAAAAGATTCTAAAGATATTGAAGCATTTAAAATTAGAATTACTGATAAATATCAAGATTTTTTGGATTATACTTTAGTTATTAATGTTATGGATAAAAAGCAATCATTATTTACATCATCACAATTAGGTATTATTAATGCAACTGTTGGTGGATTTTTTGAATATTCTTTAAAAAATATGTTATTAGATGATGATGTTAAAATCGATGCTAAATTCGATCCACCTGTTAAATGGATTAATTGGAATTCAAAAAATAAAACTTTTACTGGTATGGTTCCAAAAAATTTTAAAAAGTCAACTGTTACTTTATTAGCAACTGATGGTAAAAATAAGGCAACTAGTGGGTTTACATTAACAGGTATTAGTAACAAAAAAATGAAACATCATCATTCTCATTCAACAACAATGTCAACAAAGACTGCTAGTATTACTTCAGTGCCAACAAAGAGTTCAACATCAACATCAAGTGCTGCAGCTGCTGGTTCAACTGATAATAATACTAATAATAAAACAATTGCAATTGTTTGTGGTACAGTTATTCCAATTTGTGTAATTGCAGCATGTATTGCATTATTCTTTATTTGCAGAAGAAAAAAACCAGCTCAAAGATCAATTAGTCCACCAATTTTACCTGATCAAGATCAAGATCCAGAAAAAAGTCCAGCAACTACTTTTGCAGGTGGTAATACAACACCGAGACCAATTCCACCATCTGATTCAAAAGAATCTTATAATATGATGTGGGAATCACCACAAAAAGTTTTGGCATTAAATTTCATGAAAATGGATAGTTCTGGTGAAGATTTAAATTGTTATTCAAGTGATTCTACTCATGTTGGTTCACCATCATTAAATCATCATGATAATGAAGATATTTTACCACCACCAACTGCAACCAAACAACAATCAAAAGGATTATCACCAGTTATTGGTACTAGACCAGAAACTGCAGAAGAAATTGTTGGTAGACCAAGAAATTCATGGAGACAACCAGATGATCAACAACAATTACAACAAGAAGGTAGATGGCAAGAACATAAATCTGCTGGTTCATTAGCAACAATTAATACTGATGAATTATTAACAATGAGATTAGTTGATAGACAATCAAGTGACAGTACTAATAGAAATACTTATATGAGTCCAACAAAATCAAGAATTTTAACACCACATCAATCAATGATTAGAGAAGAATCAAGTGGTAATTTCCAACAATTAGGATCTCATAGTTCATCATTAAATAATTTAGGTGTTCCACAAGCTATTGCACCAGAAAATGATGCAACTGTTGGAAGTTTTAGTAGTCAAAGTACTCCAACATTAGCTCATATTAAAGAAGAACATTCTCCATCATCATCATTATCATCATCAAAACAACAACAACAACAAACACATCATGATCATTCATTAGAAGAAGCTGAATATTATAGACAAGCATTAAATTATTCACAATCATCATTCCAATCTGATGAAGAAGAACCTCAACATTATAGAACTGCATCATCTGGTACTGATGATTCTTTCCAAAGTGGAATTTCTGATGGTGATAATAGTATTCGACCTTATAGAAATTCTCAAGGTGAAATGACCTGGTCACAAATTGATTTAGCAAGACAGACTCAACAATTAGAAGAAGAAGAACGATTGAAACAAGAAAATAATAATAATAATAATTTACAATCAACTCCAACTTCTAATAATGGTAGATTTTCATTTCAACCACATTCTGAATGGACTGGTCAAACTACTATTAATAGAGATAGTAGACAAACATTAAGATTGGTTGATAATCAAGATCGAAGAAGTGCACAATTAACACCAGATCAAATGTCAATAAATGAATCACCAAAAATTCCTCAATCTTCAAGTGCTGAATTAGCATTTCTTTAATACTAATTACTAATTCCTTTTTCTATTCTTTTATTTCATTTCCATTTTTTGCATTAACTCTTTTTTTTCCATAGTTATATATATACGATTTTATGAATATACAAATGAATTTTTTTTTAATTTTTGAAACTTTTTTGATACATTTTTTTGACACCTTTTTGTCTATTATATATGATTGTACTTATACATCCGATATATCTTACATCTTGATTACACGTAATAAATAATTGTTAAACCTGCGATCTTTACTCTACTGTACTTTTTACTCCACGGTCCGGGGTTGAAAAAAAAAGAGAGAGCAAAAATCCCGCCTCTTTAATTTATCAGTTTTTAAAGATTTGAGGATCTTTTTTTTTTTTTTTCATTTTAAAAAAAAAAAATTAACGTGTTCGATTAAAAAAAAAAAAAAAAACATCATCAAAACATTCTTTTCTCACCACTACCTATAATTACTACCAAATAATAAAAATGCTACTACATTTTAGCATAATATTATTAACAATATTTCAAATAACTAAAGCAATTCCAGCAAATGCAGATGATGATCTAAAATCAAGTACAAGTGCCAAAGATTATTATGTTTGGGATCTACCGGGTTTAGATAAATCTACTACAAAATTTCATACAATGCATGCAGGTAATATAGTAATTAAACCAGAACACCATGGAAGTCTATTTTTTTGGAGTTTTGAACAAGAAACTAAATTAAATAATGATAATCAAAGAACATTATTATGGTTAAATGGTGGACCAGGTTGTTCATCAGCAGATGGTGCATTAATGGAAGTTGGTCCTTATAGACTAAAAGATGGGAAATTAATTGAAAATAAAGGATCCTGGAATAAATATTCTAATTTATTATTTGTTGATCAACCTTTAGGTGTTGGGTTTAGTAATGTTGATACTGATAGTTATGTTCAAGATTTAAATGAAATGGCACAAGATATGATTGAATTTTTAAAAAAATATTTTGAAATTTTCCCTGAAAGATTACAAGATGAAATTTATTTAACTGGTGAATCTTTTGCTGGTACTTATATTCCTTATTTAGCAAAAGAAATTTTAAATTATAATAAAGAAGCAGATCAACCAATTAAATTAAAAGGTTTACTTATTGGTAATGGATGGGTTGAACCTGTTCAACAATATTTATCATATTTACCATTTGCATATGAATCAGGATTATTAAAACCTGGTTCAAAAGAAAGTAAAAATGTTGAAAAAGTTCATCGTGCTTGTATTGATAAATTAGATGAATTAAGTTCAAATAATAATATGACTGTTCATGTTGATATTTGTGAACATTTACCACAATCAATTTTAGAAGAATTAAGAAAAGGATCAGATGATTGTGTTAATATTTATGATATTAGATTAAAAGATGAATATCCTGCTTGTGGTATGAATTGGCCACCTGATTTGGAAGAAATGAATCCTTGGTTAAGAAGAAATGATGTTTTAAAAGCTTTACATACTTATAGTGAAGGAAATGCAGGATGGCAAGAATGTTCAGGACAAGTTAGAAGAGCTTTTACAATGCATAATAATCCACCAGCAAGTACATTATTACCTGATTTAACAAATGAATTAAAAATTTTATTTTTCAATGGTGATCAAGATTTAGTTTGTAATCATTTAGGTAATGAGAATTTTTTGAAAAATTTAGAATGGCAAGGTGCAAAAGGTTTCCCTGAAGATTTAGATTATAGTAAATGGATTGGTGGGAAAATTAAAGAATCAAGAAATATTACATATGCAACAATTAAAGATGGATCACATATGGTTGGATTTGATAAACCAGATACTGTTCAATTTATGTTACATTCTTTTATTGGATTACAAGAATGGGATGGTAGTAAAAATATTACTGATCCTATGTCAACAATTGATGATGTTAATAAAAAACATGAAGAAGAAAAAAATAAAGAAGTTGAAAAAGCAAGATGGAAAGCTTATTATCAAGCTGGTAGTGCAGCATTAATTGTAATTATTATTTTTATTGCTTTAATTATTTTCTTTTTATATAATGATAAAAAAAGAAGAGATGAATATTTAGGTTCAACAAGTTCTAAAGGATTATTTCAAAGTTTTATTGGTGGGTTATTAAGATGGAAACCAAAATCTAATAGAAGAAGAAGTAGTACTAGATTTGAAGGTGGAGGTGGATATAGTGATTTAAATAATCCACGTCGACGCGGTCCAAACGCGAATAGTACACCAGATATTATCTTGGAAGAAGAAGAATTTGAAAATGTTAGTCCTCATGGTCATAGTATTAATATGGATAATCATGATGATACAGAATTAGATACTTTTATAGTTGATGAAGATTCAAATATTAGCATACATAAATAATTATTATTATTTTTTTTAACCTAAAATATCACCTAATTCTCTTTCTACATAAAATGCTTCAGTTTCTTGAGCTTTTCTTTTACCTTCTAAAAATTCCATCATTTCTGAATATGATTGTGGTAATACCATAGTCTTTTGAACTTTATTTGGTTGTTTTTTAACAAAATATGAATAAGTAAATTGACCAGAATCAGTGGTTTCATTATGATCTAAATCTCGAACAGTTGAATCAACTCGAATTTGTACTAAAGTACCTGGTACAACTTGTAATTCACCATTTGAATCTGGTAAATTTCTTGTAGTTTGTTCAGTATAAGCAACTTTAGCAGTTAAATATAATACACTACCAACTGGTACAGGTGCTCTAAAAGTTGTTGAATCTAATGATACAAATTTTGGTGAATCTTCTGCAAATGCTGCTGCACATGCATAAGCTAATTCAAAAGTTTGTCTTAATAAATAACCACCAAAAATCATATAACTATGCATATTTCTATATTGTGGTTGCATAATTGATGTAGATTGAATAGCTGTATCAGCCATATTTGACATTGTTACAGGTTTTAATTGAGGATTTTGATGATAATCCTTATTTTTAATCCATAAATCATGAATTAATTTGGATTCTTGTGGAGTTGGTGGTTGATATTGTAATCCAGTTTGCATTGCAGCAACTTTTTTTGAATTATTAAATTTTTCTGCTCTAACAAAATCAACTTTTTCATCTGCTGTTCTTGGTACTAATTTATTAATTGGGAATGATTTTTTAGTTTCTGGATCTCTTGCAACAAATGTGAAATTAGCTGTTAAAAATACATCTTCATCTTTAATATCAGATTCTTTTAATTCACTTTCTGGATCAATATATTCATAATGTCTTGCTGCTTTAATTGTAATTTCCATACTTGATTTACCACTCCAAGTAACACTACCTGATAAAGTAACATTACAATCTTCTATATCATCAATTCTTTTCAACATATAAATTCTATCAACTGATGCTGTAACAATAACTGGTTCTGCTGGTGAACAATGTTTATAAGCAATAACACCTGCTAAACTATCCAAATCTTGAAAAATTTGTCCAATTCGTAATTTACCTTCACTATTAACATATGCATCTAAAAACCATTCATCTTCTCTAAATGGTAATACAGTAAATGTAAAAGAATCTTCTCTATTTTTTTCTACAACTTCTCTAGTTTTAACACTTGTAAAACTAAATGTACCATCATCAGTTGGTGGTGGTGCATTTGGATTTTTAATTAATGCTTCTTTAATTTTTTGTTGTTTTTCTTGTCTTGCTTTAAATGCTTTTAACCATGGAATTTTTCTGGTCATTGGTGATTGGGATGATTTGGATGCAACTGGTTGAAAAACATGTTGTCTATTATCTTCTTTAAAATTAATATGACATGTATTTAAACTTCTTACTAATGTTGATGATAATTGTCTAATTGGTATATTTTTTTTATTGATATTGATCGTTCGCAACATCTTTTGAACTAATTAATTATTTAGATGGATTGAATGAAAAAAGAATGAGAATGAGAAGTCGAAATTTGTGTGGTGGCTTGTTAAAGAGAAAATTTTTGGGGGAATTTTTTTTTTATCGTCTTTGTTGTTTATTATCGATAAATTTTTTTTGTAAAAGCCCGTTAGTTACCGTTTTTTGAATAATGTCGATATTTAAATAAGCTTAATGATGTTTTAGATTTTTTTTTTTTTGAACTAATATTCCGCACAAGCCAAGCAGTGTTAGTCTCCCAACAATTAAGTCTGTTTTTTTTTTTTTTTTTCTAAATTTGATACTGGATTTGGAAATTTCTAGTCAAATATTTTTTTGAGACAAAGTCTTGTAGAAAAAAAAAATTCTGGTTCTGTGACAGAGATGAGATTTTGATTCTCTTTTTATTTTTTAATGTAGTGTAGCTTGTGGCTTGCAAATTGGTGATGAGTTTGATCATATTTCGAAGATTTTGAAGAATATTTATACTCAGATATAGTAGCTTGTTAAAAACCTGATAATTTGATAGATTAATATAATAGATGCTGATCAATTAGTACTAGTATCGTATTCATAATAGGTGAGGAATTATCAAATTTCTAATAAACAGCCTGATAGAGTAATAGTCATCAAACTCCATCGAAGTATTTTCTTACTAAATATTACTCACCAGCTTAATGAATCTGGACATTAGTAAATATTATATATTATAATAGAAACTAATGAAAAATAGAAAGCCGCATTCGTTCATGAGATTATTCCGTTATTTCTTCTTTGTTTTGTCTAACGGTTTTTCATTTATTTTCTTGGTACTGTACAAAATTTTCATCATATGTATATGAACAGTGATGAGCTCATTGCAAATTAAAAAAAAAAGCTTAGTTGAAAAATGCTGGAGTCCGATATCGGTAGTGAAGAAAATAATAACAGTACTGTGATGAAAATTTCAATGAAGCGTTTATCAAGTTAAAAAACTATGACAAACGTGTTGATCAATGCTTGATTTTTCTATTAGAAATAGTGCTATCAGAGAATCATTAACCATCTGAATTTAGTACATTAGTAGTTACCAAAACCTATTGTTGGTGATGTCGTATTTTTCTTAAAATTTTCATTTAAAAGGCGTGTTGAACGATGATCTCGGAGATTATTGTTAATTAATGATCTAAAAATACGAAAAAAATCATATTTCTTTGAGTTGTTTTTGAAAATTATATCATTGTTGATGTCTAATATCTATTACTTAAGATGATATGTTGTTGAAAAATTATCAAATTAAAAAAAAAAGTGATGGGTTGATGTGTATGTTAAGAAAGATGAAAAAAAAAAAAAAAAAAAAAAAAGGTGGTGGGGTAAACAAGTTTGTGCTGGCTTGATTTTTTACACAGGGGTCTTGAGCACTTAAAAAAATTTTCTTTATTCATGGTGGGTCAATCTTAACAATCTTAACGAGTTAAAGTGGTACCTTGCTTCCAAAATAATTACAACCTAATTAAATGGGTTTTTAATTCCTTTGATTATTTTAAATCTTGCTTTAATTCGGTTGGATTAAGAGTGTAGTTTAAATTGAATTGAACACCATGGTGGCATCATAAGAAGTTTTGGCGTCTGAAGGCTATATACATCTTATAAACTTTGCTGAGCGTGTACAGTTGGCACCTATTGCTTAAATTTTTATCTTATAATATCTAAGATAGCTTCATTCCTATACATATATTATGATATATAGCATCCTGGATATCAAGCGACTGCTTAACTTGGGCACATATGGGTTAAGCTTTGTTTATAGTAAATGCGGCTCACCATTATGTCTCAAATGTAATAGCGCAAGGCATTGAGAATAAGGTCAAGTTTTAAAGGTACTAACAAACCATAGGACTATCAAAACCTCACAAATATTCATAAATCTAAGAACAATTTAAAAACATATTTATTCATTAACTAATAATAATTTTAAACATGTGCAGTTAGGAGTAGTTAAAAGATGCTTTATATTTGATAATTGTGACCAATACTATATGGTCTCACCTAAACCATTGCCTATGCTACTACTATAGAGCTAGTTCAAGTGAACGTATCATTTAAAAGTAGCTGAATTTAAGCTAAGTAAACTTAACAAGCAAGAAGTATTTCAGCTAGAGAGAGTAAATTTGAAGCATTGTAAACTAAAAACAACTCTTGGTGCTTAATCGAAATAATCACGTGGAATTCGGTCAGAAGTACTATAAGTTGTTCAATATTAAGCGTACCAGAAAGCAATTAAAGTTACCATATATAATCAGTTTTTAATATATATTGAAGAAGTATGGTTTTTAATATCCATGGATTTGAATAATCTTTTCAACTCAAGTGTCATTGGGGACGTCAACCATAGCTAAAACCCATGGATGATTTGACCTAGGCAGCTGATACCAAGGATGTTGTGGTATGCTATATGATATGATTGAAAGAGCTTTTAGTCGACTAGCAATATATTTTGTTCCTTACAGAAAATTCGATGCAATTGAGCAATAGAAATGCTAAATAACTCAAATATTTATAAAATAAAATGCATTGAGAAGATCGATGTACCAGGTAATCACGCTAGAGGTCAAAATAAACCTACAAGTACAATGGCTATAGTCACAGAGGAAGTTTAAACTGCACATTAATACTTGGAGATGTTAATTATCAGTCTATCAGATATTATATTGTAGCAGAGTGAATTTGAGGATATTATATACTAAGGAGAAATGATTGAAGAAAGTACATATTTTTTTAACAAAATTGAGAATTTTTTAAAAAGAATTAACCAAGTTTTGTTAAAGTTTTTGGCTATTTGGAATTTAAATATTTCTTTTAAAAAATTTTACAGATTTTGATTTCACCATAAGGAAGAAATTGAATTAAGTGGTTATCCAGTTATCCTAATGATAAAAAGAAGCCTAATATAGATATCCAATTGAGATGAAAATTTTACTCAGATCTTGATATATCCAATGGTTATAATAATTTTGAATTTTTTTTTATGAATCTAACCGGTTTTTTCCATAGATGAGTACTTAATCCAAGGATAGTATAGCTATAATAGTTATAGAAATAATTTTCTACAGATCCAATTTATGTATCCAGATTTCTCAATTGATTGTTACTTAAAGTCTTAACGGAGAAGACCCAATTGATCCTAAAAGAGTTTGAAACGCCTCAATTGAGAAAAATTTATCAATCAATAACTATAGATTTTAAGATTTTTATAGTTTTAAAAAAGAAACTTGAGAAAATCCAAGCTTATGATTGTAATAAGTACTTATAAGTACAATTATTACTTATAGATCAGTTTTAAGTTACAAGTACATACACTGTATGTTATACGCTACTAATGTAACTCAATTGAGTGCTTAAATTAAATTTAAGGAAATATTCTTAGCTATTAATTATCGTATACCAAGGACCAATTACTACTAAGGTGGGTATACTGTGACTGTCAGAAACCCAATTGCCGGTAATAACTTTACTAGAAGTGATAGTTGTTGAGAAAGATGTGATAGTTGCATGAGTTAACTTAATTATTTTTAGACTACATTATAAAAACTGATAGGAGTTGACCTAAAAAATATTTGTTGATTTGTACCAATAATACAATGGCTTTCTGTTTTTTACCTTTTGTAAGTCTTATGATTGGTTATAAGGAATTGAGTAGTTAACTTAAGGACTAATGGATTTACTTTAAACACCGATGATTATATATGTAACACTCATTCACATATACACGTATAGCTAACAATACTAAATCATATTGGCATAGAGTAGATTCTTAAATTAAAATTATGAAGTTTATGTATCTATCACGAATTTTTTTCGAAAAAAAGCTTAGTACCATAGCACTAAATTTACAGTTAATTTACTTTAACGGCTTTAGTAACATGAGACCTTATAACTACTTCCAATGGTCTGATTAAAGTTCATATGTTCCTTTAAGGGTACAAATACAACTAGGATCTACTAAGTATACATATTCACCTACTTTTCTATCAATTCAGTCAACAATGGGCTGTCTGTGCTACTTTAACATGCTAGACTATGAGAAACACAAGCAATTGATTAATCTGTAGGTACAAGTAAAACTATGGCGAAATTACGAATATTAGCCGGCATTTTGGATACTACCAGTAATATGATCTGATTTTAGGTTACTAAGTGTAGATTTAACTCCCCATGCAGCCTTCCATTTTAAAGTTAATAGTACCTTTTTATGAAGATAATTAATTATTAGTATTATACTACAGCTAATTGGGTTAAACTATCGCAATTCAAAATCCATCATATATCAATTGTTCATTCGTGGACATGTTGATTGTAGGAACCTGAAAATATATTGATTTATATATACGGTTGTATAAACTTTCATGCTACTACCGTCCCAAATTCACAATTTCAAGGCTAATCAAAAGATATTGTTGATAATAACTGGGTAATTAATTCATTAAAATTAGAATTAGTCTACTATTCTCCATATTATAAGTAATTGTAAACAGCTCTTTCCTTTATCGATTAATATTTCAGTCGAAATACCAGCAAAATCTAAAAAACCAATTACCAAGTACAAAACTTGTAATATTGATACAGCTTATAATCAATCGATCGTTTTTGAAAATTGAAAAAAAAAAAAATAACTGCATATATTTTTTCTGGTATATAATTATTCCGGGGGGCTGAAGCTGAAAATGAAATAATATTATCATGCATAAATCATCAATTAGCACACCATTTCATGAAATTTAAAAGGCAAATCATGAAATCCATAATTGAAAAATAGTATCAGAGAGATTAATTGAGACAGAATGGTGATTTTCACATTTTACAAAAGCTTACACTTGTAGTCTATCTACATTGATAGCTTAATTAGGCTATAGATGTTTAGATTCATAGCTATAAGTAAGACTTGTATACATTGTACTGCATACATGTATACTGTAAATGAATTACAAGTATAACTGCAAAATTGATGCTAGATCATTAATAACTGGTAACCTATGGTTGGTAGAGGAACTAAAGTGTCACCACCCACTACAACTTAATTTGTACAGCGGTAAGCTAATAATCCTAATTGATATATACATTTATGATAAACATACGGCAAATTTGAGTAGATAGCAGTCAATTATAATTACTTAAATATATAATGGTGTGTAACAGAGGTATATAGTACATGTAGTAGACGTCCCCCACTAGAGCTATAATCGGTTCTGAGAATTGATAATGCGAAATTGTAAAATGCTTATATATTTAATAAAAGTTAGGATATTCTAGTTATCAGCCCTCAATTGCAACCAGTTGTGGTTATTATTTAAGATTATTTAAACTTTACTAATGGATCCTTCTTTTTGAAGCTATAATTATTTTAAATTTTCTAATTGAGCCAGCTCAAGTTAGTGATGGCTAAATTCTAGTACTAATAAAATTATATAGTTCCAGTTTGGTATTTCTTGAATCAATTAATACCTATACTTTTCTGATTGTAACACTTTTAAACTTTTTTTTTTTTTTTCATAATTCGCAGTAGGGATTGTACTATGCAGTCTATGTGCTACAATTGCAGAAATATATAATAGTTTTCATGATGAAGACCTTCAATCTGATAGTAATAGTGGTATGCCACTCAGGCCATAATGAACTTTAGAAATTTCTGCAAGATTTGTAATCAAACAATCACTCCTCCAAATATTTCAGGCAAAGATACAACCTAATCAACAATGTATTTTTTAAAACACATTTTTACGGTTTAGGTGCACCATGGTTTGATGTATACATATAGGAGGATTCTTAAGCTTATTACTACTTGGTATTGCAATTGTCAAACTATTCTAGCTGTCTAGGCATAGCAAATAAGTCCACCATGAATTATGGCAAATTAATATCCACTGTAATCATAACTTTACTTACAATTTGAAATAATCATTGACTTCAATGCCGAGTTTTTTATTTACGAACCTCACTAATCTGATATTAAACTGCACCTAATTTCATATTCAGGGACATAAAGAAATTTAAAGATGTTATTTAGTGGCAGATTTAGATGAGCTATCTGCGTGATTGGATCAGATACCGTTTAAGACTAAGTTAAAATCATATCATATCATACTGGTACCAAAATGGTAATAAAAAGGGACGGCATTTAACTATAAAAATATCAAATCAATCAATATATACTGTATCAAAACGTGCCTTATAAATTTATAATGGATATTCATGAAAGTTATAATGATCGTTAAATTAGCTGACACCTGTTCATACATTTAATTCTCTTAGTAATGATTACCAGGCACCTCGATATAAACTTCCTTACACCTAATATTAATAGCTATAGGATTCAAAATACGAAAAACTCCTCGGATTAACCCAAAAAAAAAAAAAAAAAAATTATTCCAAGCCTTTACCAGGTAACTTATATGATTATTATAGTAGTAACCTATAGTAACGTAACAATGAAGAAAAGCTGTTTAATTACAAATTTAGATTATATCGATGCATTGAATTCACAATGATTTTATTTTTACTCAGGTTTTTTATTTACCCTTCTTTTTTTTAAGCCTGCAGGAAAGTATCGTAAATGCATTTACAATTACTTGTATCCATTTTTTTTTATTCGCAAAAACTCTTCTAAGACATTTCCTTTTTTTTTTCATTAAAGTTAAAATTCGATATCCATAACAGCTTCTTTTTTTTTATTAGTCTTAAATATCAAATTTGTGATATCGGTAATTATCATATAATAATATATATTACCACTGTACATGATTTGCTTTCCTAAACTCGGCCATGGCATGGGAGAAAAGCCTTCATTTCTATAAAGTTTATCCTGAATGTCTAATCGAGTGTAGGCCCACACTTCTATCAAATACAAATCTAAATTGCTTTAGCAAAAAAAAAAATTAAAAAACTTTGATCATGATATATAGAGCAAAATTCAAGTTATGATTTATACATGTAATGCTTTTCAATCATAATGTCTTATTAAGTAAAGAACTCAAAAAATCCATCCATCAGAATGCTCTGTAGAAGAAATTGCCATTTGGTACTTAAACTCTAAGCCAATGAAAAAAACCCTTAACAAGAAATGTACTTTTTCCAGGGCCTTTTAATTCAATTTTCTGTCCCTTGATTTTAAAATGAAAATTTTTTTCTTTCATTTTAACTTGAAAATGAAATCTCACTCTGTGATATGCAGTATGATAACTGTTAGATTTTCTACAATCTGCACATGTAGATACTGCATACCATAGATTTGGTGTACATGAGATTTAGAACACATGTTTTGAAGTGTTCCTTTTAAGCTTAATTCGGGTATAGCAATACGATGGTACGAAGAATGATTTGTAATCCAGTATTATTTTTTTGATACCTGCAGTACACTAATTATTTTAAAAAAATTATTTACGAAACCTGTAGACACCTGAGCTATTAAATTGTTTATTTCAATCAAATTAATAATTGATGAACCCCAATTAAATCTATCATGATCATAGTTGATAAATTTTAGAGAATATCAGATCTAATAAGGGTTCAATAGTTTTGCTACTTATATCAAAAACAATATGATCTCAAAAAAAAGGGTAAATAAAGTCTGTTAACTAATTACGATAGACACACTATATTTATTTTAGCCTTATCTTGAATTTTTAAGAGCCAAACAATTTGAAGCGATTTTGAGGTGGGGCAAAAAATTTCAGATTATAAACATCCAAAGCTTGAAATCTGTGAGTCAAGAATATCAATAGCGGGGGGTTGGTCGGCTCGCGCACTCTCTTAACTTTACAAGTACTAATAAGCTCATGTCACGTGCAATTGCAAAATTTCATTTTGGATTACAAATCAGTATCACTCTTTAAAGCTATAAAATAAAACAGCGCAAAAATAATTTACCGCTTATAGCTAAATAATACCATAAGCTTTAAACTTTCTTATTAGTCTACTATAGCTAATAAATTTGTTTAAAGCACAACACGGTAACTTATAGAATTTGATATAAACTCGGCTTGAGAATGTCTTTAAGCTGGAATAATCGGATTTACGATGATCAATATATAATAGTACTGGTAGCACTTAATCCGTTAAAGCGTTAAATGGATTTGATATCGATACTCGGGATTATAGGGATAATAAAAAAAATGTGCCTTTATGCATAATCTAGAAAAAGTAACTTTTATAAAGTTCAAGCGTATTAACTCAGCTTGAAAATTTTAAACTTTTTTTTTTTTTCTTTTCTCCCAACTTAGCACAAGATAAATTTCATTTAAGCAGTAGAACAAGGCGCATATAAAGCTTGAGAAAAGAGAATTTTTTTTTTTTTACTCACAAACTTTTATATATAGTCATTGGTCTGCTCAAATTTTTTTTTTTTTTCCTCTTTCCACTCCAACTTTTATTTTTATTTTTCAAAGACACTATATTCGTTATTATTGAATAAATATTCGACACTTCTTTTCGAAACAGTTTAAAGAACTTTGCCCAAACGACATTAAAGAAAATAAAGTAATTACAATACAATAAAAGTAAAGTACAAAAATGTCTAGAGATTTATCACATTTAATTAATTTAAATACTTATGATGATGCTTCATTTGACGCTAGTCAAGGAGGTGAAGGTGATGATTTATCATTGTTTTCAAATACCCAATTTTTTGATTTTGATATTGGTAGATCTATGGATATGAGTTCACAAGTTCATGTTGATGAATTATTCGCTCAACAAGAAAGTACTGTTAATAAAAATGGTCAATATTC
This sequence comes from Blastobotrys capitulatus, assembly GCA_030564325.1. Taxonomy (NCBI): domain Eukaryota; kingdom Fungi; phylum Ascomycota; class Dipodascomycetes; order Dipodascales; family Trichomonascaceae; genus Blastobotrys; species Blastobotrys capitulatus. Next base: position 14,150 of record JAJLUL010000108.1, on the reverse strand, counting down.
ACAATATCCAACACAACAACATCAACAACAATCAACATCACAACAACAATCATTTAATTATCCAGTTGCACCATCAAGTGCTAGTACTACTACAACTCCACAAAATTTACATCCAATTGCTCCTTTACAAAATACAGTTCCAATTGCACCAGCACTTGTGGCTCCAAAACCATCTAAACAACAACAATCATCACAACAAGAAAAAGTTCGAACAGTTCCAACTATTATTGAACCATCATCAAAAAAGAGAAAAGCAAGTGAATCTGTTGATGGTTCCCCAAGTAATTCTGCTGACTCTCCAGATGACAAATTAAGTCCAGAAGAAGATAAAAGACGAAGAAACACTGCTGCATCAGCAAGATTTAGAATGAAGAAAAAATTAAGAGAACAAGAAATGGAACGAAATGCAAAAGAAATGGCAGAAAAAGTTGCCAACCTAGAGAGAAAGGTTTTAACATTGGAAATGGAAAATCATTGGTTAAGAAAATTAGTTGTTGAAAAGAATGAAGCTAGAGATCAAGATACTTTAATGCAAATGAAAAAGCAAGCATTAGGTGATTCTCCACAATAATCTTTTCTGATTTCGAAACTTTGCATTTTTACTAACCACTCCTCTTAACGCATTTTTATGAATTTTTTTAAATTTTTTTTTTAGTCTATTTACAGTTTATAATAAAATATATACACATTGTACAGATTTTTATTTTCTAGTAATTTAAGATTATGCCAATGCCAGTGCGGTTCGAGCTATCTTATAATAGAAAAAAAAAAAATTTGTATAATAATTAATTGTCAAAAAAAAATCTATTCATTAACTATTATTTTCATTACTTGTAGTAAAAATTTCATAACCTTTATAACCACTAACACCAATTAAAATCCCAGTCAAAACTTTTGCTAATTGACCATAAATTTTACCAGGGTCATCAACTTTAGAACTTCTTGGACCCCAAGGACCATAATTAACAAACCACATTGCTTTTTTTTCTTCATCTGTTAAATTTTTCCAATCACCTCTACTAATATCATCTAAATATAAAATAATTTCTTCACTTTCAATTGCATCCATTTTATTCCATCTTTTTTCTAATGACATTAAATTTGGTTTATCTAAATTATAAGGATCTTGAGCAAAACGTCTTGGTTTATCTTCATCTTCATCATTTAATTTGAATGCTGTTGATAATGGTGATTCACTTGCTTTTGAACCTGGTCTCATATGAGCATATCTTTTGACTGTTATATTATTAAAAGTTCTTGTTAATTGTTTGGTAGGTTTGGTCAGTTGTTTAAACATTTTTTGGTTTTTATTGGGTTCTTTTGGTTAGTATAAGTTTGGTGGAGTAGAAAAAATTTATAGTTGTAAAAAAAAAAAAAAAGTGTTAGTGATAATCTTGGTGGGACTTTTTATTTAAGCTGGTGTATTACGTAATGTTGGTAGACTTTTTTTCAAGCTTATCGAATCAGAGCTTCATATCTCACTAATCGTAGAACTAGCAGTTGAGATGGTTATAGTTGGTACTATTTATCAATTAAAGGGGGTTATCAATACTGCTTTTAATTTCATAGTTCAATTTTATGTTGGAATCCTAAGAATTCAAAGTATACTGTACTATGTATGCCATAGTAAAAATAAAAATACAGAATATATATTGTGACTAGTACACCATGGCGAGGTGAAAAGCTTTATAATGGATATTTGAATTGAATGGTCAAATAAGTAATAGTAGAATTCTATAACTCATAAATAATCTTTTTTCGAATGGCAACGTTAACTAAATTCGGGAGGTTCAATTGATAGCTAGAGTCAATGGTTAATCAAATAAATCAAATGAAATTATGGTTAACCAAATACCTCAACTATTATTATCATATGAAATTATAGTAGAAATATTGAAATTACTAATTTACAATAACTTTAACTGAAGTAATACTACTTTACCACGAATATATAACTCAAGCCGCAACAATTGCGGCGAACAAAAACAATTCTATAACAAATAATTTATTTTTACTCTATAATAAGTTTACTCATTATCTGATTTACTATTATTATCATTAGTACTATTTGTTGATTCATTAGATGCATTAGTATTATTTTCTTTTAATTCATTATTAACATTTCCATTCTCACTTGATCCATTTTCTGTATTATTATTATTATTACTTTTATTTGATCTATTATGTCTTCTCTTTCTTTTCTTACCACTTTTTTCATCATCATTATTTTCATCAGTTTTATTATTTGTAATAATATTACTTGCCTTTGATTCAGCTTGTGGTTGTACATTTTTCTTCTTTTTCATACTTAAAGGATTTGGTTGTTTTGGACCTTTTCTTTTCTTTTTTGGTCTACCTTCTTCATCAACTTCATCTCCTTCATTATCTTCATTTTTCATTGAAACAGTTGGATCATTTAATCCTCCTGTTAATTTTTGTTCTTCTGTTAATGTAATAGCTCTCTTTGTAATATCACTTAATGGTTCCATAATCATAACACTTCTTTCCAAGAAAATTAATGGTACAGCAGGAATAGTTTTGAAAATTTTTCTTAAACCTTTTTTTTCAGTTGCAACAACATATCTATGTTTATTTTTACCATTGATATTAACAACTTCTTTCATACAATCAAATGCACTTTTAGTTCCTTCACCTTCAACTTTTTCTTCATTATCATTATCATTATTATTATTATTATTAGTATTACTTCTAATTGGTCTATGACCACATCTTCTTCTTTCAAATTGTTTTGCTAAGTTTATCGCATCTTGATTTTTTGTTTTATATAATGCTTCCATTGCACATTGTGTAATCATTGGTTTAATTTCACCTTGTAAAACGGATCTAATACCTTTTAATAAATCATATTTAGTTTTAACTGCTTGTAAACAAATTTCTTCATCTATTAGTACTTGATAAGGTTCTCTAAATTTAAAATGTAAATGAAGAAGCTTCATAGCTTTTCTATATTGTTTAGCTCTTTTTTGTCGCATCTTTTTTTATCTACTGATTCTACTAATGTTGATAGTGAAAAAAAATTTATCAAAAAAAAAAAAATTTTGATTACAATAATAATGTGAGGCTGAAAAAAAAAAAAATTAAAACTCCCGATGCCGATATAAAAAAAATCTCCCAGTGTGTTCGTGCCTACCAAGCTTAATATGTGTATGTGTGTGCTACTCGTTTAAGCACGTAAAAAGTTATTTTATTAACACGACCGACAAATTTCAATTCTACACACATCATCAATTAAATAGAACCAGAAGAAGGAAAATAAAAAAAATGTCACAACGTATGACAAGCATTCAAAAGTTATGGCTTGATGCAGAACCATATCAATCATATATTCCATTATCATTTCAAGGATTTTTGGCTACAATTTTAATTATTTTTGCATTAACTTTAAGTGGATTTTTTTTAGTTGCTGATAAACAAACTGTTAGTGGTAGTTCAATGTCATTAATTGCTGGTGTTTTGGCTTCAATTGCTTTTGGATTCGGAGGCGTTTTTTTAATTGATGCTGTTGGTGTTTATACTTGAGAAAAAAAATATTTCCTTTTCTCTACATCATAATCTGATACTATTTATATGATTTGTTCTACTTTTTTATTGTTTATTATGACGGTTGCTATATTCTAGGTACTTTTTTTTTGGTATGGTTCCACTCTATGAATTTTTTTTTCCACACACTGTATTTATTTTTCTTGTACTGATTTTTTATATATAAAAATATTTTTTTTTTGTAATCTTTTTTTCTTTCTTTATTCATTGATTCCCCCACAACAATAAAAAACAACAAATAAAAAAATGTTACGATTATTAACAAAACAATCAACGATTTCAAATTTTAAATCATTTGGTTTAAGAAGATTTTATAATACAATTCGTAATGAAGATAATATGCCAATTTATGCACATAAAGAAAGTGAACAAAAAACAAAATTATCTTATTTTACTGATCCATCAAGAACTCCATTAGGATATGTTGATTTACCAATTGAATCAATAAAAGATGATAAAGCTTTTATGCCAACAAAATTTAGTGATGATAAGAAATTTTTAAATCTTTTACATCAAACTATCAAAGAACATATTCATGATGATCCAGTTTATAAACCATTGGCAAAAGCTGAAAATTATCAAGATATAACCTATTTTAATATTTATGATTTAAGAAATCCTCCTCCACAAGCAAGAGTTGCTGAAGTTGAAGATACTTTAGGTCATGTTAGATTAGATAATTCAGAAATTATTCCTTCAAGTTATGAAGCAAATACTTTTTATCGATTACATACACCAAAAGGTTTATTAAAATTATCAAAATTTTTACATGAAAAGTTATTAGAAAAGTTATAAAATATTTATATAAAATATTATAATTTATAAAAAATCTTTTTTAACATTTAATAAATTTGCATTTGATAAATTTTGATCACTCATTTCCCATATTAATTGTGTAGTATGTTGTGCTAATTTTTGTAAACTTGGAATTGATGGTTTACCTAATGATACCAAAATTTCTGAATTTAATTCATCTGCTAATGTAATTAATTGTTCATTATCAAAAATTTTGCAAACTTCTTCATGTTCTAATGGATTTTTATATGCTAATAATGAAAAAATTGTTTCTAAATTTTCTTTAACTAATAATCTTTCATCATCTTTATATTCTTTTTGTAGATCTTGACCATATGATAAAACTTGTTTTGTTATTTGAGGATCTTCAACATTTAATTTAACTAATTCAACAAATTTTCTACATTTTAATTTGAATAATATTAAATCATTTTTTTCAAATACTGTTGGATAATCAACTTGTAATCTTTTTAATGCTTGATCAATATCACCTTTTAAAATTAATTCTCGAATCTTTTGACGATTATAAACTTCAGTTTCATGTTTTTGATATTCTAATTCTAAATCTTTATTATCAATATCCATATTATTACTATTATTTCTTTCCAATTCAAATGCTTTTGAAGTTTCTAAAAAGCCAACATGTGCAAAATATGATGCCACCAATTCTTCAATAAATTCTAATGAATCATTATCATTATTACCATTGTTATTATTATTGCTATTAAAACTTTTAACAGTAGATGGTAAATTATCTTCTTTATTAATTTCTTTAAATAAAGATTTTTTTTCATCTCTAACATATTTATCAATATCATATTTAAATTTTTTGTTATCTAAACCAAAATTTGTTTCAACAACATGACCAGCTTTTAATCCAATTGATGGATATAAATTTTTCCCTTTAACTTGAGCAAATGCAACACCAAATGATAAACCATTTTTTGTATAAAAAATCTGTTGTTTAGCAAAATTAATTCCACATCCAATAATATCATTTTCTTTAAAAGTTGAACCATATTTTTTGGCAGTACCTTGATGACAAATGATTCTACCATCATCTGAATGTATCCCCCATGATCTATCTTCAAAACCTGTCATTTTTATATTATTTGCATCACTATCACAGATTCCAATACTAATTAAATCTGATGGATCATTTGGATTCATTTGAATAATTTTGATTTCATAATAGTAAACCCCACATAATGATGGAATTGGATAATCAGTTCTAATTGATGTTCCAGTTTTACTACATTCTGGTAACTCTACTCTAACATTTGAATTATTAATTCCAAAAATTAATGATTGATGATCATTATTTGAAAAAGATTTAACCCATTTACTTGGTAATGGTGCAACTCCAATTTCTTTTCTTGTTGGTTTTTTATCAATTTTCGTTAATTTTTTTTTATGATTTTTACTAATATTATAAATTTTTTTATCATTTTTTATAGTTTCAACATTAGTTGTATTCAATTCTGCTGCACTTCTAGTTGGCATTAACTGAGGTAATCTAAATCTACTGGGGCTATTGCCATCCATCATATCAATATCACTGTTTTCATCTATTTTTTGGGTATCTTCTCCCTCATCATCATCATCTTCTTCTTCTTCATCGTCGTCGTCATCATCTTCATCCTCCTCTCCTTCGCTTTGCGATGGTGGTCTTGCCATACCAATATCACCATCACCATCACCATCTTCATTATCATCATCATCATCTGCCATATCTTCATCATCCTCATCTCCTCGATCCCAATCATCACCTCCTTCATCACCATTGATATGTGATAATCTTCTTCTTCTTCTAATTGAATCAATTTTTGATGGTTCTATTTTATTATTACTATTATTGTTAGTTTCATGAGCAATTTTATTAACTCCAAATTCTAAAAATCGTTCCCCATATGCTGTTTTATACAAATAACTTGGTATATTATGACTTTCTGTATTCTTAATATCATTATTATTTGTAAAAATATCTGGATAAAATTCTTGATTTTCAAACATATTGTTTGATTGTATTTTTGTTGGACTCCAAGGATCCATTTTTTTCTTTTTTTATTAACGTGAATTTATATTATTATAATTATTTCTTTTTTTATGATTGTGTTATTGTTGGTGATTAATGTTATTTGAATAAAGATATGTATATAGATGATTGTTTGTTATAATAGTTTGATTATGTTATATATGTTAAGAAGGTTAAAATAAAACGCATATTTTTTTTTTTGTTGTTGTTTCTTGTGTTTTTTTTTTGTTACAGCCAAAAGGATTAAGATTCCTTAAGCATGTCTAATCGGTAAGGATTTTATTACCCCAGCATAAATCACGGAGGCGCGGAGGTAGTGGCGTATTTATCAAGCCTGTATTAACCTTAAACCCTATTTACTCTACTAGCTAGGTAATTATGCGATCTACAATTTGGAACATTTAGTACCACCATTTAAGTTATAATACGAAATCATTAGAAGAAAAAAAGATTTAATATGATTAAACAAAATATATTAATAAAAATCATAAGTCATTAGTGTTGAAAAATGCTATAACTATTTTTCCCTAAAAAAAATTAATAAACAAAATATAAATAAAAAAATAAATAATTCCTAAAATTCTAATAAAGCAGTTGAAGCTATTAGAATAGAATTAAAAATAATATATATACAAAAAACTTTTTTTGTAAAAAAGTTTAATATCGATAGTGATCTGGTTTAAATGGACCTTCAGCTGGGATACCCAAGTATTCAGATTGAACATCTGATAATTTAGATAATTTAACACCCAAGTGGTTCAAATGTAATCGAGCAACTTGTTCATCCAAAACTTTTGGTAAAACGTGAACACCTAAATCAAATGGACCTGATTTTTGGAATTCAACGTGTTTGGTTCGGAATTCTTCATTCTTAGCATTGAATAAAGCAATTTGAGCCAAAACTTGATTGGTGAATGAACATGACATAACAAATGATGAGTGACCAGTAGCACAACCCAAGTTAACTAATCTACCAGCAGCTAATAAGATAATGTGTCTACCATTGTGCATCAAATATCTATCAACTTGTGGTTTAATGTTAGTGGTTGATTTAGCATTAGCATTTAACCAAGCAACATCAATTTCACAATCAAAGTGACCAATGTTACAAACAATTGCATCATTTGGCATTTGTTCGAAATGTTCACCTTTAATAATATCTCGACAACCAGTGGTGGTAACGAAAATTTGACCAACTTTACAAGCTTCTTCCATTGGGACAACTTGGAAACCTGAAACAGCTGCTTGTAAAGCATTGATTGGATCAATTTCGGTAACTAAAACTCTAGCACCCATACCTTGTAAAGCCATAACACAACCTTTACCAACATCACCATAACCAGCAACAACACAAGTTTTACCAGCAATCATAACATCAGTAGCTCGTTTAATACCATCAATTAAAGATTCTCTACAACCATATAAGTTATCGAATTTAGATTTAGTAACTGAATCATTAACATTGATAGCTGGAACTTTCAATTTACCTTCTTTCATCATCTTATATAAATGATGAACACCAGTAGTAGTTTCTTCACTTAAACCATAACAATCTTCCAACATTTCTGGATATTTTTCATGGACTAAAGTGGTTAAATCACCACCATCATCTAAAATTAAGTTTAATTTTTTATCATCTTTGAATGCTTTTAATTGTTGTTCAATACACCAGATATATTCTTCTTCAGTTTCACCTTTCCAAGCAAAGACTGGAACACCTGAAGCAGCAATTGCAGCAGCAGCATGATCTTGAGTAGAGTAAATGTTACATGATGACCAAGTAACTTCAGCACCTAAAGCGGTTAAAGTTTCAATTAAAACAGCAGTTTGAATAGTCATGTGTAAACAACCAGCAATTCTTGCACCTTTTAATGGTTGAACATCAGCATATCTTTTTCTAGTTTCCATTAAACCTGGCATTTCATTTTCAGCCAATTCAATTTCTTTTCGACCGAAAGCAGCTAAACTGATGTCAGCAACTTTATAATTATCAGCTGGAGCACTCATTTTTTTTTTATCTTAATTTATTTTAACAAATATGTTGTGTGAAAAGGGAAAAAAAAAAAAAAATTGGGAAAAAATTTCACATTTATATATTTATTGGAAAAAAAAAATTTTCAGCCTCCTGAGTTTATTGGTGCGCATGCAAAAAAAAATTTTATGCCGTATTGTTACTTGAAATGAGAAAAAATTTTTAAGAGACATGAAAAAAAAAAATGTTTCTGTTGAATCAGATTTTTTGATTAAGATCTTACTTTTAATAAAGCCATAGTAAATTAGATCAATTGGGTTATTTAATTGTGGCTTGAAAAAGACGAGCTTAACGAGTGGTACCAAGTAATTGAAAGACTATCATAATATGATGATGACACACCAGTGTGTATTATTTTTTATTTTCTCAACAGAGTTATTAATGATGGATCTCCGCCACATCATTATCATCAAGTTACAGTAAATCCTACAATTATAATGATAATAGAAAACGTCCTAAGCTTTAATCCGGATGTACCATCATGGTAACTAAGTACTCACGTATCCATATAGTATTACATACCTGCTCCGGGTAAGACCTTCTCCATATATTTCTCAACTCACTCTTCACATGTGCATAATTGATAATGAAAGATTATCAAAACAATCAAGATTTTGAAATTTTCCTCAACCCAAGCATAAACACCCCCAACAAGTTTTTTTACTGCTTATCATCGCGATTTTATTATTATTATTATTTACGTGTTGATTTGATATTATATTTTAATACCTTATTGGTGATTTATTAAATTTATAAAATTATATATATATATATATATATATTGTATATATAAAGAAAAAAAAAAAAAACGAAAAACTACCATGAATATGCTTCCTCAAAATAATCAACTCTACCATGTTCATTTAATTCATAATGTTCAACAACAGCTTGTCTCATACTATCCATCATTGGAGGTGGACCACAACCTAATACACAAGAACTACCATCAGATTTTCTAAAAAAATCTTCAATTGTTTTATTTAAATCTGGTCTACCAGTTCTCATCTGCTGTCTCCATCTTGAATATTGAGGAGTTGGAGTAACTCTTTCTTTAATTGGAGATTTCGAGATTGGAGTTCCTGATCTTGAATTTAATGTCAATTCATCAACTAAAGCAGCTTTAAAATGAGGATTTTCAAAATGTTGCTCACGAACTTCTGAAGTATTTACATCATTTGATGTTGTTGAAATTGTTGATGATATTTCATTATCATTATTTAAATCAATTGTTGTAAATTTAGTTTCAGAATCATCATCACCAGTTTTATCTGTTAAAGATTTTTCATTAGTATTTTTTTGTGCATAAACAACAATTTGAACATTTTCACTTGATTGAATTGATAATCTATCCAATTGTCTACCAACCCATTCAGCTTCTTTTGAAGTTTGAACTGCCCAAATAAACATAACATGAGGTTTTCTTTCTAAATTTGCACACCATTCAGCATATGGTAATACACCTGTAATACCAACCCCACCAGCTACTAACATTATATTATCATATCTTTCAACTGGACAATGAATCCCATATGGACCTTCAACAACAACTCTCATAGTTAAAGGATTATAATTATTACATCCTTTATCCTTCAAATACTTAACAAATCTTCTTGTCATTCCACCTCGTTGTTTACACATCATTTGGAAAGATTCTTCTTCAGGACTTGGATTAATTATACTAAATGGATGTCCTTCCCAAAATCTCAATCTTGATACATGAATAAAACAATATTGACCAGGTTTAAATCTCCAATGAACAGGTGTTCTAATTTTTAACCAAACTAAATCATCACCTAATAAACAAGTTTTGGCAAAAGTAGATCTACCACTACCATAAGTTGGTGCCATAAAAATTGAAAAATTTAAAAATAATATTCGACCAATTCTAATTAGCCAATCTAACCCCCATAATACAAAGGCTAAATAAATTGGTTGTTTATAACCTAAACCTTTTAAATGAATAATTGAACAAATAAATGATCCAATTGCTGCCAAAATATGAAATCTTAAAAACCATTCATAATTTCTAACTCTAAAAGCACCAGACATAATCATTAAAGCCATTAAAAAAATTGCAGCAACTCCCCATCTATAATAAGGAACTGGATAAAAATATTTAACAAGACTTGCACCATAACTTGCAGCAAAAACATGTTTTGTAATTGCATGAACAATTAATTGTAAAAACATTACTCTTGCAATTGCACGATGATATGTATTAAAAACAGTATAATTCCAACCAGTAAACCATTGACATATATTATTTCTTAATGCAAATAATGTAAATAATGGAATTTGGATTGTGGCAATAATTCCAGATCTATCACTGACATATCTCATCATTTCTTTATAATGATTTTCATATAAAGGATTTTCACCATCTTTTATAAATTCATAAGGTGCTACCATAAAAATAATATTTAAAATAAAATAAATCCCAATAACTACAGTTTCAAATCTTGTTGGAATCATAAAATCCATTCCCCACAAATGTATTCTTGTCATATGCTTAAATCCAAAACATGCAGGAATTAATAATCTTCTTTGACACCATCTCCAAAATTTATTTGGTCTTGACATAGAAGCTCTTTGATGAGAGAATCTAACAGCCATATATCTTAAAAATCTTGATAAAGAACTTAATAACATTATAAAAATCCAATAACCAACTAAAAATGAACCAGTCCAAACCCCATTATCTTTCATTTTTAAATTATTATAAACAGATTTATACATTATACCATATTTAGTTTCACTAATTTTCGCTGGTTGCCACATAGCATTACCTTCTTCAGCAGATGCTACTTTAGTACCTTGTAAATAATCTTGAGCATCTTGAAAATCTCGGTCACTTACTGCAGCATCATGAATTTCACAAACACTAAAACTAAAATGATCCCATGCTCTATCTCTTTGAGTTGATGATTTATTTGCATGTTCAATAATACATTTGGCAACGGTTGCTAAATAGTTTCTTGATCCACATAAACATTGTAAATCTTGAGGATCACAGTCTTCAAAATGACTGAATTGTGCACAATTATGACAAGCTTCACCAATAATCCAACTTTCTGGCCACATTGCACTAGTTAGATTGGTGAAGTTTAACAGTGTTATTATTAAAACTGTTAATAAGTTCATTCTATTATATTATGTTGATTTTATTAGTTTTAAAATGATTGGAAGAGAGAGCGAATTTTGAATAGAAAAAGATATATATATTAATTAAGCTTTTGATTTGATAGTGTTTATTTTGCTATTCGGTGATCGATTATTAGGGTTTTGTTTTTCTTGAGCCGCACTAATTTTAAAACATTACGCGGCTTATAAAAAAACTTTAATTTTTGATATACGCATCTGATGCATGTGCACTAGTTTAGTTACCTTAAGCTTACTAGCAGTTAGTTTGTTCAAATTCTACTATAGAACTAGTTTATTATTTTTATCTACTATAAAAAATATTGGGATAATAAAACAACATATATATAAAAGAACTATATAATATATAAATAATTAAAAAAGAATAACAAAATATCGTTATAATATATTAAAGGTAATAAAACAATTGAACATGCATTTCATAATAAAAAAAAGATTCGTTAAATTAGTTTGATAAAAAAAATAATTAGATAATTAATACAAGTAAATAGAAGAGAAAAGAATAGACCTAAAAAAAGTTTATAGTTCATCTTTAACTTTTTTAGAATCTGGAATTGGTTCTTCATTTTCTGGGTCTTCATTATCTACATCATATAATTTAACATCATCTTCATCATCATTATCATCTTCTTCATCATTAGAATCTTGAATTCTAACTTCACCTTCTTTAACTTCTTCAGTATCTCTATCATCACCATAAATAACTTGAGCATTAACTTCTTCATCATCTTTATTTTCTTCTTCTACTGCTTCAACAGCAACATCATCATTTGATACTTCTTCTTTAACTTTTAATGGTTGTTGAGCTTGTTGACCTGGTTGATGAGCGTATTTTGTATGATATTGAGTCTTTGTATATGTCAAAGTTTCAATATCTTCATCATCATCTTCTTCAACCTTTTCTTCATCATCATTTTCTTCTTCCTCAACTTTTTCTTCTTCCTTCTTTACATCTTTTTTTGCTTCTTGTTCTAATTCATCTTCATCAACTTCATAAAATTCAACATCATCATCATAAACAACTTCTTCATCATCTTTTGAGTTTTCAGCTTCCTTTTTAAATTTTTCTTGAAACAAGAAATCTGCTTTAGCTCTTAAATTACTTAAAGCTTGTGCTGCTTCTTTTGACAAAAAATTAGCAGTATCTTGAGCTTCTCGTAACATTTTATTAACATCAGCCATATTAATATCTAAATCAATAACTTCTTGTCTAGTAGTTAATAAATGATCTTTTAATTGTCTAAACTCTTTCCAATCTTTCCAATTCTTCTTCTTTTTATTACCAGAAGAAGGATCAATTGTAACTAATTTTCTACCAATTTCTTGTAAAGCAACTTCACTGAATTCATCTAATACTTCAACAGTAGTTTCTCTTAATTTTTCAGTTTTATCTAAAGCTTCTTTTGCAAAATCTTCACTTTTTGATCGAACTTTCATTGCTTTTTCACGAATTCTATCAGCTTGATTTCTAAACATATCTTGCATTTCACCAACTTTAACATCTTCATCATTTTCAATTCTTTCAATCAATTTTCTTGCTTCTGCCAAAGAATCAGTTTGTTCATCTTGTAAACTTCTTAATAAATCAGTAAACTCTGGTTTAACTTGTTCCATCATTTTTGATTTTTCAGCTTCTGCATCATCTAAAAATGAACCAACTGCTTCTTTTGTTGTTGAATGAACTAAATCTTTCCAATGTTCCAAATCATTTTTTGCATCTTCAACTTTTTCATCAATTTTATTAGTTGATTCTTCAATAATTGAAGAAACTGTTGATGAAGCTTGTTCTTTAATTGTACTAGTTTCATCTAATAAACTTTCAGAAACATTTTCAACTAATGATTCAATTTTTGAAGTTTGTTTGGCTAAACCTTCTGTTGCACTTGAAACTTTTTCACTAATACTTGATCTAAATTGATTAGTATTAATAAAAATATCATCATCAATATCTTTTCTATTCATAATTCTTTTATAAATTTTATTAAATTGTGGTTCAACTTTTTCATAATAAATTTGTAATAATTTTGGATAAACAACTTTTTTATTCCATTTTGAAAATTGAATCCAATAAATTTTACCAATTTCAATACTTTTATTTGAATAAGTTTGAACTTTTGGTAAAACTTTTGTAATTAAAACATGTTGACTTTTAACCCAAATTTTTGATCCATAATGATAAGTTGGTTGCCAGATTTTATCAAAATATTGACAACTAATATCTTTTACATTTTCAAAATATGGATAATAATTATCATAATGCTCATATAAGTTATCAACATGTTGTGATAGATGATTATCATATAAATCAACCACTTTATCAGTTGCAGGTTGTGATACTTTAACAACCATATTTGATCCTTTCAAAACAATTGGATGTAAATAATTATTATAAGCAGTTGAACTTTTTGAAACAATTGGACTTGCTTTTAATACAACTGGTTCTAAATATTTTTCATAACTTGGTTGAACATACGGGTTTAGATAATCATACCCTTGATGGATTGAATAACATAATCCTTGTTTATCTTCTAATAATGTATTATCATCCCAAGGTGGACATTTCCATAA
>JAJLUL010000107.1:65965-76080 GCA_030564325.1 Blastobotrys capitulatus | reverse complement strand
AAACCCAATTAATTGCAGCATTTGGTAATTTGGCTTCTTTCATTATATCCATTAAAGTACCTCGATGTACATTATCAAAAGCTCCTTTAATGTCGATCATAGCTGCTGTAGTAGTTAAATCTTCATATTTTTCGATTTGATTGATAATATATAATACTGCATCAGTACCACAATATCCTCCTCTTGATCCAAATTGTTTAACTAACTAACTGGCTAACTGGCTAACTGGGCGAGATAGCCAAAATTTGTACTCTGTATAAATTAAACCATGATAACAGAAAATTTTGCAAATTTCGAGGTGTCGTGGCTCAATGGCAGAGCATCAGATTTCGGCTCTGAAGGCTGCAGGTTCGAATCCTGTCGACATCGAGTTATTTTTTTTGCCATTCATTTGTACTAGTTTTAATTATTTTTTTTAATGAATATATCATTGGAAAGATTGCTTCTTTTTTCATGCTGACAACTTTCAAGCTTTGTGCGGCGTGAAAATTAGTTTTAAAGTTTGTTTACCATTGTGATGGTAAATCTTGCATATGCATCACCAAAACTTTACAAAACCTTAATTTTTTTTTGTTAACACTCAGAAAAAAATAAACAAAAACATCAATTCCACTTTGACATCTATATATATAAAACTTGAATTCTAGGTTCAAAATCCAAAAATGGGATCATATAATTATATAAAGTTATTAAAAAAAAAAAATTGTTATTAAATAAAAAATAAATTATACAAAAATATATATAAAATTCTATTATTTGGTAAATTTTGAGAAAAAACCTTTTTTCTTTTTTGATCCACCAGTATTAGATCTATTTCTATTTCTTTGAGGACTAGTTTGATTTGAACTATTATTATTATTATTATTACCAGCATGATTTTTACCATTATTATTATTATTATTTTGATTATTATTATGATGATAATATTCTTGACCATATTCAGAATCACTATCACTCCATCTTCTTGAACTAGAAATATCACTATCATCACTATCATCATCATCACTTCTAATATGATCAGTACTTCTTGAAGTTTCAACTCTACTAACTTTTGATAATGGTGATAATGAATTATCTTCATTATTAGTTGCAAAAGTTTTTTTAGTATTACTTAAAGTATTATTACCACTCAAATCACTTTTAACACTTGAAGCACCAGAATTATTTGTAACAATTCCTTTAACAAATGATGTAGCTCTTGATCTTAATCCATTATTATTATTTGAATTTGGTGATAAATTATTAATATTATCTGAACTAATAGTAGCACTTTCAATTGTTGATAAACTATCATTATTACTACTACTACTAGTATTGTTATTGTTATTATTAATTTGAATTGTTGGGATAGTTTGTGCTTTCTTTGGAGTTTCATTATTATTATTAGATTGACTATTATCAGCTAAATCAGCAACACTTGTAAAAGAAACATAATCACTAATTTGTCTTAAAGGTTGATGATGAGTCTTTTTCTTTCTTCTTTGGAATTTATTACCAATTAAAGCACCAGTATGTTGAAACAATGCTTTAATAACATCTTTCTTTAATCTTAATGCTAAATCCAAATTACTCCAAGTTTTATTTTGATATTCAAATGATGGTAATCTAATAACAAATTCATGAATATCAGTTAAATTTCTTGTACCTTGACCTTTATAACTAATACATAAAGTAGTTGATTCAATTTTAATATCAACAATTGACATATAACTTGATGCACGTTTCATCATTAAAGAAAATTCATTTGGATTTTTAGAATTATCTTTATTATCATCTTTTTTAACCATTTGTTTTGATCGATTACTATAAATACTTGATGCCTTATTATTACTAGTAGTATTATTAGTTCTTCTTGATCTAATACTTGGTGCATTACTCTTTGATTTAATAGAATTTTTATCACTTGGTGTTGGAATTGAACTATTTGATCCAGATCGACTATTTGCAAAACTTGAAGTTTTATAAATTCCTTTCAAAATTTTTCTACCTGGTTTGTTATCAAAATTATCATCATTTGAACTTGCAATTGAACTACTTGCACCAATTTCATCAGTATAAACACTTTTATATTCACTATTAGATTCACTTTCCAAATCTAAATCTTCATCATGATCTTTTTCATCATCATCATCATCATCACTCGAATCACTATTATTATTATTTCTCGAACTATTATCATCACCACCACCTTTCTTTGAACCCATTCTATTAATTAAAAATGGTGATTCATCATTACTTGGGAAAATATATTCAAATACTTTATTACCAGTATCTCTTTCTAATTGCAATTTCAATGGCATTAAATTAACATAAAAATTTTCAACAATTGGAATACCACCAATTGGATCCAACATTGTCCATTCAACATAAATTAATTTATCACCTGGTTTATAATCTTTCATTTCTTCCATATAAGGTGAAAATAATTCTGGATAGATAGATTTTGGTAATAAATTAAATCCTTGCATCATTCCAACTTCAATAGTATTTGAATTAAATCCATCAGTTCCTTCAATTCTATTGAATGATGCATCAGCTAATCCAATATCTAAAAATGGTTTTCTATCATTTTGTAAAACATGCCAAATAATTTGATCAGCAGCAATTGACCATTTTAACATTTCACTTGTATCTCGATGACCTCTTTGAATACCACTTCTAATTGCTCTCATCATAACCATTAATTCCAAAACAAAATGATAATGTTCAACTTCAATATTTGTTAAATCTTCAGAACTTTGATCATCAAATTGATCACCCATTCTAATAGTAAATTCATCTCGTAAATCTTCCAAAAATCGAATTTCTGCTTGTAATTTATTTAATCTTTCAACTGCACCATATAAATCATTAAAATCAGTTGCTAATAAAACTTCTTCTAATTTTTCTGTACTCTTTTGACGACTTGGTTCACTATAAATTAATAAATCTAATACAATTGTAAAAATTGCAAAATATTGTTGTGAATCACAATTAGCAACAACTTTTGGAAAATCAACTGCAATTCTATTTGATCGATATCTTTCACATCTAACAACTTTACTACTAAAATTTTCACTACCTTCTTTTGCTGATCCAGTATTTTGTAATCTTAAACTATTTGGTTTATCATATCTTAAAAATGCTGATGTTCTATCAATAACTAATTGTTCTTTTAATGGTGAAGATTCAAAACACATTTCTAATGCTAACCATGGTGGCCAACTTGAACTTAATTGATCACTTCCATAAGTGCTTGATGAAAATAATGCAACACTACCACATGATACATCTTTTCTTGACATTACAAAGAATTGAGCATCTTGTAATTGTACACCATATCTTGTTTCAACTAATGCTGATATATCATCATCATTATTATTATCACTATCATCCATAACACTCAAAACTTGTAATTCAATATTTTGACTTGTAATTAATACACATTGATCAGGATTTTGATCACTAACTAATTGAATTTGTGGACTTGTTAATCTAACCAAATAAGTATCATCTAATCCAAATTCTTTTCTAATTTTTCTCAAATCATGTTCAAAAGTACTATTTTCTTTATCACATTCTTCTGCATGGAATATATTATGTAAAACATTTGAAACTTCTTCTTTAATTGATTGACAATTATTATTGTTAGTACTATTATTAGTTTCAGATGATGCTGTAGTTGCAGTATCATCATTTTCACTTGATATATCATTTGATGAATGACCACTAATTAAATCTTCAATATATTTAACTGCTTTTCTTGTAATATAATAACTAAAAGCTTTTCTTTCACCAGCCTTATGTAAATATCTAAAAACAGCATTTCTAACACTATTATTCCATTTCAATTGAACATTATGAATAATAAATCTATTATTAAAAGAATTTTCATTATTTTTGGGACTTGTTAATTCATCTAATCCTGGTAATCCATCAGTGGTTCTTGATTCTCTTCTATGATGTAAAACATCAATTAATGATTTTCTTCTACTAGTTAAATTTTCAATTTCTTCTTTAATAGCTTCAACTCGTTTTTTAATTGATTCTTCATTTGGATATTCTTTTAAATCTCTAATTAAAGAATCTAAAGTTGCATCATCATTTTTCAATTGTTCATCTAATTCTTCAACTCTTCTTCTTAATAACATTTGTTGAGTTTCTTCTGGATGACTTGATCCAATTAAACATTCATGAGCAGGTTCATTACCAAATTTTAAATATTCCTCACCATCACTTGTCTTTGCATAATCAGTATTTGAATGATCTGTTTGTCTATAATAAGTCCATCTTGGAGTATAAACTAATGGTAAAACAGTAATTTTTGGTAAACTTTTCATTGGTGAAGCATCATCTAATTCAACATAATCATCCATATCAATCCATGAAAAATCATTATCACTAATTTTAAATTTCCCACTTAATCTTGCACTTGTATTATTTGTATTAGTTTTATCATTTGATATTGATGAACCTGGTGATTGACCAATACCTAATCTATGAGCTAATAATTCTTGAGCAGATCGTTCTTTAAATTTGGCCATAATAACTCTTAAATCACAAGATTTAAAATCTAAATCACCCATATGAACTTTCATTTTCCATCGTTTACCATGTTCTTGTTCTCTTCTTTGATGTAAATCCATTGTAAAACTTTCAATTTTACCTTTTAATCCAGTTGATGCTTGTTTATTATGTTTTGCTAAATTTTCAGAATGTGGATGTCTATAATTATGAGCAATATATAATGGTGATAAATCCAATTTATATTTAACAGTAAATAAATGTCTACCAAATTTAGGTTTAACAATTTTTTCTGCTTGAAATAATGGACCTTGTCTTGTTGGTAATGATAATGATCCATCAAATAAATCCCACCATTCTTTAAAATGATGTAAAACTCTTGGAGTTAAATGACATGTATTATAACTTGTATTATCTTCATCAACTTGTGGACTTTCAACAGTAATTGCCAAATGATTATATTGAGATCTAAACCCTTTATAAGTATCATAATCTTCAACATTTTGAATAGTTTCTTTTCTTCTTAATTGAATATCATAATGAGGTCTAAATTCAGATGTTCTTTTTTTACTATCACCTTTAACATCAATTTCAAATAATAATCCTGCAGTCCATTTAACTTTACCACTTAATTTCATTACAACTTTTTTGAAATTGGTTGATTCATTAAAATTTGTACATGGCATAATAGCATGTTTAAAACTATTAGCCTTATTTAAATAATCTCTTTCTTGAGCTGCATAATTTGGAATTGCCAAAATATATTCTTCACTTTCTGCAATTAATAATTCTCTTGGATTATCAGTCATATTAACTAATAATTTGACATTATTTCTCCATCCCATAACAAATCCAGAACTTGGTCCTAATAATTCATAAGGACTTCTACCACCTTTTAACATTAAAAATACATCACCTTCAACCCAATCAAATTTTAATCTTGCATGGAAAACTGATCGAATTTTATCCCAAAAACCTAATTTTGGTGAAGGATCTAATGGAGGTTTTGAAAATGAATCAAATGCTTGCATAATTGTTTGAACACCTGGTTGAAAAGAATTTGCCCATGTAACTCTTGTTGGATTCATTGTATGAACTCTAACTGATAAATCTGTATAAGTTTTAACTGCTGATACAGTTCTAACAACATCAATAATATATTTTTTTAAAGATTCTTCATCACCATTTGCTATATCTTTAGCTGATGGTACTAATGGAACATTAATTCTTCTTAATGATTCTTCTTCAGGCCATAATTCTTCTGCAATAACCAAATTACCTTTTAAATGAGCTGCTGATAATGATTTATCTTGTGAAGAATGTAAAGATGGGAAATGTAATAATGGTAATGGATAATCTCTAACATGAGCTCTTAATTCATCCATTTGTAAATCTAAATATAATGGAATTAATAATGTAAATCTGGTATCTAATGGTAAACCTTTACCAACATCATGTAACCATTCTCTTAAAGTTTTATCATTAAATGATGGTGGTTTTATAACTAAATCAACACCTCTAATTAATGCATAAAATAATAATGGATCAGTACTATAATCAACAATTGGTTCTTCATTTGCAGTATCACAATCAATTTCATCTTTACCAAACATATTTTCAATATTTCTAGAAACAGATTGTTGTTGTGCTTTATAAGCTTCTTTAAAAGTCCAAATCCAAGATTTTGAGAAATTTTCTTTTAATTTTTCTTTTGCTTCTTCAATTGATACTGTTGATTCATCAGTTACTTCATTATTACTAATTGTATAATTTTGTCGTTTCTTATCATTTTTATGATTATTATTATGATGATGATGGAATGGGAATTTATGACCATTAACATTTAAATTTGCTAGATTAGTAAAAGTATTTGAATGATGATGATGGTGATGATGATGTTTTGATTGATCTTCATCTTCTTCTTCTTCTTTAACTGGATGTAATTGACTATTAATTGAAGTTGCACTACCACGTCGATGTTTTTCAGAAAAATCTTGTTTATTATTATTATTAGAAATTTTTTCAGTTTGTTTCTTTTTATTATTCATAACTCGAACTTTTTCTTCAAAAGCTTTTTCTTTTTCTAATCGAATTTTTTGTTCTCTTAGTCCAACTTGAAAAATTAAATTTAATTGTGATTCAAAATGATCATCTTCCATTGTAACTAATAAAGCAGGTGTTTTAATTCGAACTCTTGGGAAATTTGGCATATGATTTCTTTCTTTTGGTTTAGATACTGCTTCATAAAATTCTTCATCATTTGCATATCTTTTTTGTAAATTAATAGTACCCTTAAATAATGTAATTAAATTATCAAAAATTCTAAAAAATACAAATTGATTTGGTACATTTAATCTCATACCATCAAATGATAAATTAATAATACCATTAGCATCTTCTTTATGTTTAAACTCAGCATGAGCATGTTTTAAACTAATAATTCTACACCATGAATTAACAATAGTTGGATGAATTGCATATGCTCTAATTGCTTTTGCTCGACCTCTTGGTTTACTTCCTTTCTTTCTTTGTAATTCTAATGCATTAGTTTCCAACATAATATTAACATCATTTGGTAATTCACATTTTAATTTAATAACTCCAGTTTTTATATGAACACCAATAAAAACTTTATCATCGTCAATTTCTTCATCTCGTTCTTGTTTTGATTTTTCAGAATTTGATTTTTCCATTGCTAAAGTATGCTTTAATAATCCAATACTTAACAAAGCTAAATAATGTAAATTAATATCATATTTTATTAATGCTTTTTTCATCAAAACATTACATTGTAAAACATTTGAAGATTCTGCACCTAATGCAATTGATAATGAAGGAATTGATAAAAATAAATTTTCTTGACATTTTTCCATTCCAAATGGTTCAATAATTTTATAACTTTCAATACCTTCCATAATAACTGCCAATTTTCTTTTTGAACTATCAATATCATTTTTATATTCCAACATTGAATTTGACATTTGAATTGTTAATCCTCTAACAATATCATCATCATTTTTATGTCGTTCACTTGCAACAGAAACTGCAGTATCAGCAATTTCAATTTTTAATTTACTTAACCATGGTGGTAATTGACTTAATCCATTTCCATTTTTTGATTTTTTTCTTTGTTCACCATTACTTTTCTTTAAATGTAAACAAAAATCTCTTAATCCATGGAAAACATCATTTTTTGTCATCAAAACATGAGCATTTGATAAAATACCACTAATTTCAACAGAAACAGTTGGATTCATTGTTGCATTAATTTTTAATGATAAATTTTCTGATAAAAATACATCATATCTTGTACCTGAAGGTGATCTATACCAAGTATCATAAGAATTAATTTGTAATGATGCATGTGAAGTATAAATTGGATTATCAGAATCACCAGAATGACTAGATTCCCAATCACAATAAATTTTTGATGATGATGAAATAACCATTGATTGTGCTTCAGCTTTATTTCTATCAAATTCTTGATTTGGTTGTGATGATAATAATAATCTTGCTGCTGGTTCATCAACAGTAAATTTAATTGCTGCTCTTGGCCATAATCTTTGAAAAGATTTTGCATGACCACTAACATTATCAGATTTTGTACTTGACATTGAATCAATTAAAATTGGAACATGTCTTGCTTCTAAATCAACAGTTGGTGAAGTAATATTAACATTTGCTCTAAAAATACTTTCATTAGTTGTTGTAGTATAATCTTTTACAAATTGTAAAGTTTTTGAAAAAATATTAGTTTTTGAAATAACTGTAACCATTGGAATATATAATAATTCATCTTGAGTATGATTTTTATTATCACCAATTCCAAAACTAACACTACTCATTGAAAAAATTCCTTGATGGGCAAAATCTGTTTCTGTAAAAAATAATTTAAAACCAGGACTATCAGGATTTAATCGTCTCAAATCAATTGATAAATCTTTTGCTGAAGTTGCAAAAGTTTTATTTGAACTTGCTGGTATACCAAATGCACCCAAATAATTTGCTTTAATTTCAACTTCTTTAACTACTCGAACTAATATTGTACCTAATCTTGTTAATTTTAATTTATCATGTTGAGTTAAAACTTTAGCACTTGAATTCTTTTTATTTTTATCCAATTCTTGTCTAATTCTTCGAACTGAATTAAAAATTTTCATCATTTTATCAACATAACAAACAGCTCTACCTAATTTAAATGCTAATGATAAATCTTTAATTGATAAATCTTCTGTACCCAAAACTCCACCAATATCTAAACTAAAAGAATCTAAAAATTCCAAAGGATTTGGATCTTCCAAATTATCTGCTAAATAAAAATCTTGAACTAATAATTTAAAATTAGCTGGTGTTTCATCACCTCTTAATTTTCTTCTTGCTTCTAATGTACCAACAAAATCATTTCTTAATGCATTCATTACTCTTAAATCCAATTTTAAAATCATACTACCAACAATAACTGTACCAACATCTTTAAATGATACACTACTATTTGCCATTACAATATCAAAATATCTTGCATTTCTTAATAAAAATCTTGCAAAATAAAATGATACTGTTTTTGGTGGTATAAAAGACCAAACATGATCATCAATTGCATCTTTACTTTCTTTTGTTGATTCATTATTATCATTATTAATATTTGTAAAATTATCATTCTCAGGTTGTAATATAATTCTCGGATCTATTGATAATTCAAATCCACTTATAACTAAACTTAACCAACCAGGTCTTGCAACATTTGGTCGATGTAATGATATCCCAATTTTTCCTATTTTAACATTTATACCAGATTTTGGTGAAAATGATACATGCCTTAAAGAAAAATATCCTAATCTTTTAATTGATACTCCAGTTAAAACTCGTATCACTGCAAATAATAAAAATGATAATATATATAAAATTAATAAATATCCAAGTCCAGATAAAACCGCTTTTTGAACTGCTGGGAATAGTTCAATTGATCTCGGTGATTTTAACATGCTAATAAAATTGATTAGTTAGTTTTTTTTTTTTTTTTTCCTTTTATTTTTGCTTACCTTGATTGTGATGATAAATAAGTTAGTGAAAAAAATAAATAAATAAATTAAATGCAAACTAGTTTGTGTTAGTCGGGATTGTTCTTTCTTTTTTAGTTAACATACTTTAAATAGGATCCAAATCCAATCTCAAAACTTTTTATATATATACAAAAAAATATTAATAGAATAAAAAATCTAAAATTGTTTAATTGTTAGTTGTGATCTTGTTGGTTTTTTTGTTTTTTTTTAACATACATATAACAATTGGTTAATAACTTGTGTATTAATATTTTTGATTTAATCAAAAAAACGTAGTTGATAGTTTCGGTATATTCGGGATTGAATGATTGAAATAGTCGAATATCAATAGTAGTATATATATAGGTCAATTCAATAGATGGTACCTATCCACAGCGTCTATCAAAATTGATATTTTTTTTAAGTCTCCAAAGGACAAAAAAAAAAAAAGCTGTAAAAAACCTGTATTCTTCTTATTTGCGCTCTTTGTTGAATAAAAAACTACAATACAGATGTTGCACTTCAAACTAATTGTATATGAATAATTTGATCAATAGAATAAATGAAAATGAG
>JAJLUL010000107.1:50965-63465 GCA_030564325.1 Blastobotrys capitulatus | reverse complement strand
AAACCAAACAAATTTTTTTTTTTTTTTTTTTCGTAGTAACCACCACCAAACCTATAACCTAACGGGAAAAAAAAAGAATAATCAAGATGAGTAAAAAAGGAGCTAAGATGAATTTGAATGATTTCCTGAATGATTCTTCATTCGGAGATGTTCCAGGATCTTCAATTACTGGTGATTGGGCTGATGAAGATGTTCCAATTCCAACTTCAACTACTTTAGGATCTGAATTAACAACTAAAAAAACTCAAGCAAGAGATGCAACTCCTTTGGATTGGAATGCTGCTAAAAGAGATGGACCATCATCAGCTGGTAATTGGGGACCAAGATCTGGTGGTTTTGAAAGACCACCACCTCCACAACGAGAAGAAGTTCCAATTCCTGAAGAACCACCTTTCACTGCTGGTTTATCAAGATTGGATTATGGTAGTAATGAACAAGATATTGAAGACTTTTTAGCTGATAATGGTTTAACACCAGTTGGAATTAGATTACCAAAAGATCATGAAGGTCGATCAAGAGGTTTTGCATTTGTTGAATTTGCAACAAAAGATGATTTAATTAAAGCTTTAGATTTAAATGGTATTCCATTAATGGGTAGAGAATTAAGAATTTTTGTTGCTGATAAACAACAACCAATGAATAATTCTTCAAGAAGAGAAGATCCAAGAGATTATAATAATTGGGAACGAAGAGGTCCTTTACCACCATTAGAACGATCAGGTCCACCAAGAAGAGGAGGTTTTAATAATAATCAACAACAAGGACCACCAAGAGGTCGATTAGATCCAGCATTTTTAGAAATGAGTTGGGAACGACAAGGTCCATTACCACCAAGAGAAAATCGACCACCACGACAACCAAGAGGTGAATTTAATAATAAACCACGAAGTGCTATGGATGCTTGGGATAATGCAGCAAAAAATAGTAAATATACTCCACCAACTCGACCGAAAATTCAATTAGCACCAAGAACTGTTGGTACTAATAATAATAATGAACAAAGTGCTTCAAGATCATCTTCATTATTTGGTAATGCTAAACCAGTTGATACTACTGCAAAAGAATTAGAAGCTGAAGAACGAACTAAACAACAAGAAAAAGAAAAAATTGAACATGCCAAAGAATTAAAGGCTAAACATCAAGCTGAAGTTGAAGAACGAAAGAAAAAAGAAGCTGAAAAAGCTGAACAAGTTCGAAAACGATTTAATTTATTAAGTACTGAAGGTGATGATGATGATGATGATGAAGAAGAAGATAAAAAAGAAACTGAACAAGTTGAAAAGAAAAAAGAAGATTCAACTCAAGCTGAAAAATTATTAGCTGCTGAAGCTTCAAAAGAAGAATTAGAAGGTGATGAATGGGAAGTTGTTGATACCAAGTCAAAACGAAAGTAATGAATTTTTAATTTATTTTTTATGATTTTTATGCTCTTTTTTTCTTTTTTATTATTATTAATTGATTTGTATTTTATATTATTTTTTTTCTTTTTGTTTATTTAAAGTTTGACTTCTTTTTTTAAAAATAATGATTTTAATTATTCTTTCTTTTGTTTGTTGTATTTTTTTAATGTATGCAATATAAAAGAAAGAGATAGAAAAGATATATAGGGGAATTGTTTTATGTGTTTTATTGTTTATGTATTTCTATTTTAGGTTTTTTACTAATATAAAAAAATTTTGTTTAAATATACTAAAAGTTGTAGAATAATTCTAGACTGGGACTAACTAGTTATGATATCCTCATGTCTTTAACGAATTCGAAATGTTCACGCCGCCGCATCTGATCTTTCAAAATCGTGCGGCGTCTAGCAACCACCAGTAATTTATGATATGAAGAAAATAGAATAGTATAAAAAAATGTCTATTGAAATAAATTAACTAAAATCAAATGCAAATTTAGACTTTTGTCTAATTCGTTTACCGAATTTATAAAATAAAAATGGAACAGGTGCCAAAACAACAGCAACACATCCAATTAAAGTAAAAGCCCATTGAACACCCATATTATGCATCATTTGAGTTGAAAATAATGGGAAAGCACTTGCAAAACTCGATCTTAAAATAGTATTTGCAGCAATTGCAGAAGCTGCAAACATTAAATAAGCATCAACAATATAATTCATTGCACTTAAAAAGATTGATAACATACCAAAACCAACTAAGATACCTGCAACTGCTGGGACAGCCCAATGAACATGATAAGGTGCTGGCCAACCAAACATAAATAATCCAATTGGGAAAACAATTGCTCCAACAATCATAACTGGTAATCTTGCTTCTGGAACTGGTTTATTATTATTAGCTTCAATACATTTTAAATATCTTGGTTCAAATCCAAATACAATTGTAAACCCACAAATCATACATCCAATTGCTAACCCAACATATGGAACACTAGGTAATCCACCTTGCCATCCATAAATTTCTCCAAAAACAATTGGATAACTTTCTAAACATAAATATAAAATCCCATAAATAAATGCAGTATAAATAGTTAATAATAAAATAATTGATTCTGTAAATAACATTTTTAAAGGTCTTGCTAAATTTTTAGTAACAATTTCATTAATATCTAATTCAACAATTTCATGAGGTGCATAAATCCCCCAAATACCGGTTCTTCTTCTTAATTCATTTGCTTTTCTACATAAAATAATTGGTGGATAACTTTCTTTATAAAAAAGTGTTAACATAGTTGTTGCAACAGCACCCATCATACCACCTAAATAATTTAACATTCTAAAATTGGATCCAACTTCAATAAATCCACCAGCAACTGGTGCTAATGTTCTATTAATTTGTTAGTATTTTTTTATTTTCCATTTCTTTGATAGTTAATAATACTTACGGTGCTTGAAAAACACATGCTGCAAAAATAACCATTGCAGTACCTCTTTGTTTATTCCCATACATATCACTAAAAGCAGCAGCACTATTTTAATTATTAGTTATTTTTCCTCTCTTATCAATAATACTTACACAATTGCTAAAGGAGCTGCACCACAAAATCCTGCAAAAAATCTACAAATAATCAATGTTTGAAAATCTTTTGCAGTACCTACAGCAAAATTAAAACATGTAAATAAAAATAATGCAATAACCAATGGAGGTTTTCTACCCCAAAGTTCACTACTTGGTGCCCAAATAATAGGTCCACTAGCAAACCCACAAACATAAAGAGCAACCCCTAATAATGCTGGTGTTGTACCAACATGAAAATGTTCCATAATTTCTTGTACACCAGATGCATAAATTGCTGATGTCCAAGTTGAAGAAAATGCAGTAAAAGCTAAAATAGCTGATGAAAATAATTTTTTTTTAATTGTCCAATTTTGTGGAAACATTGGATCATCTGGTCCATCATAATCAACTCGATATTCTTCACGATCTGGTAATGGTTTTGGTAATTCTCTATTATTACCCATTGATGGCAATGGTTTTTTATTTTCTAATTCAATTTGATGTTGTGATCTTTGAGATAAAACTCTTGATAATTGTTCTTGTGATTGTAATGACATTGTATGTGATTGTGCTGTACCACTTCTTCTTAATGCTAATGAATTCCCACCAAAATGTTGATTATCATCCATAATCATATCTTCAACTAAATTTTGAGGATATTGTGTAACATTTTCTTCACTTGAATTTAGTGAAGTTGATCTTGACATTTTTTCTAATCCAGCAGTTTGCTCAACATCTTCAAGATCTTCTCGATGCATTTTTATATAAGTATTCTGTATCGAAAAAGTCAAAAAAGGTTTTTTTAACAAAAAAAGGAGCAAAAGAGAAGTATTTATATTAGTGATACTTTTTTTTTTTAAAAGGCAGCATTAATAATTTTAAAGAAAAAAAAAAAAACTACTGACCATTGTTTCTTTTTTGCTGATAAACATTAAACACCCTTAAACGTTTTTTTTTTTTCTATTACTTACACTCAAACATTTAATTAACATTGCGTAAAGAAGGTGTATCAAAGAGCTAGCTTAGCTTTTAACTTAGTACCATAGCTATTAATCTAAGAGAAAAAGAGAAAAAAAATAAAGACATTTTAATGCTCGGAAACCATTTTCACCGATAAAAAGTGTCTCAGTTTCGAACGATGTTGCCGCATGAAATTTTTTCAAGCTTTATTTAATTATAGAAGATCAATCGGTGCACCGGTCATTATAATTATTTCTTTTGAACTTTTACAACATGAAATTTTGAAAATTTTGATAACCCTAAAAAAAAAAAAGTTAATCATATTATTACATGTATTCAGTAAAATCATGGTTCTGATTAGGATCAAGATAAATAAAAAAATTTACTTGGCGATTTTTGAATTAAATTTTTATCCAATATTTTGTGTAAACATTGAATTTAAATTCATCTTAGATAGATTTTTTTTTTCCTTCAAATGGTTGAAGGTAGCAACGTTCTTATATCTGGAGACTCTTTTTGAGATTTTTCCAGCTTCGGGTTAAATAACGGGATCTACAGCCAGAAAAAAATTTATTGCTCGGTTCAATTAAGAGGGCAATATGCAATGACGTTGATCTGTCTAGGAAGTAATAAATTTTGGTACGCTGTACCATCCATAGTACAGCTTATAAGCTTGTTACCAGGTAGCCAGCTAGCCAGAGGTTGCGGATGCTTGAGGCAGAGTATTTTTTTTGTTTTTTGAAAAAAAACCTATAGCTGTATACAGTGTGTAAACAATGATTCTTGAATTTTTTAGAAAAATCCCTGAGTTCTATAAATCCCGGATGTTGACGGTAAAATGCACTAAGGAAAAACAAGGTATATACAAGTCAACAAAACTTTATTTATATTTTGATTTATAATTAATTGAAATTAATAATATTTGGCTTAGATTTCTCTATTATAGTAGTCTATATACATCTAATGACTTTATCTACAGTCTGTCATTACTGTATAAACGGTTTCAAAAATATGATAAAATCCCATTCATATCAGAAGAGGATCAGATATTTTAACAGTATTTGTAATCAATGATCGCCAACCGTTTGATCATTGGATTAACATTTAGTGTTTAATCTCCGATCGTATTTTATAAAAACTGGAGTGTGGAGTACTAACGTTCTGTATGGGATGTATCATAATGTTTAAATTTATAATTTACTGTAATCAATTCACAAAGATCAGAATGTGATAAATTTTTCTCATTATAAATATATACAGTAGCTTATAATTACAGTAGTTAATTGTCTAATCCATCCATCCGTTTATTACATGCATGTCGGATATATATTTATGTAGCCTAATAATAATTAGTTAACCTTCAACAATTTTATAATACACTGTAGCCAATTGTATTCAAATTTCGCTTAATAAACAAATATTTAATGAATTATATAGTATCATGATATACTGTAATCTTTACATGTATAATAGCTACCTCATGTTGGTTTTCATTGATAATATTCAATATTATATATATCGATCCATGAAACTTGACAATGTTGTGTAAATTATAAATATATCAACAAACCCCTCAATTTTTCCTACCCATGATATTAATGCTTAAATCTTTGAATTTACACACTCAGTGTGAGCACCAGTACGGTAACCAGGTACCGCTATGATACAAATTTTGCAAATTGTTTCGGATTCAATAATATCCGATTATAATCTTTGCGCAGGTTCTTCTTCTTTAGTTGATTGATTCGCTTTCCTAATTTGGTATATCGTGAGGCTTTTACATTGATACTTTTCTAGGCATGCAAGTTTATGGCATATTTTTTTTAAGCTTAAAATTATATTATAAACAATTTTGGGCTGAGATTGATATAATTTCTTAACATTAATTTGATATCGACACATTGATGTATTTTGACCTTTTTTTTGGTTTATACCATGGTTTTAATGATATAAATAATATTTAAATAGCATAATACTCAGGTTACTACTCGGCCTATAATAATTAAAAATTTATGCAAAAGCTTATCATCAATTCGGGGCTACGGGGTTACTTTAATACCGGTAATTGATGTAATTGTTTTTTTTTTTAAAAAATTTTAGTAATCCATGATGAAGCTGAACTACATTTTTTCACACTTGTTTATGAAGCAGTGATGCAGTTAGTACTGGTACATGTACTTTTTTTTTTCCTATCTATCGATCAACTGTTGAATTAATTGTGCCCAGCAGTTTTTCTTGGTGTCAAAAATCTTGGGGTAAAAATTTTTTGATGGGAGATTCTTAGTAATACATGATAATATATTAGTGATGTGATGCCCATAATTTTTAGAAACGCTGAAATATGTTGTCAAAAGTTACACCACTGGTACCAACATGGGGTATATATTCTTCTTGAGTACAACTTTAACGGTTCAACTATTAATTGAATAATCTATATCGATATTATATGATAATGGAAAGCTACATGGATTGTTAAAACAAGCTATAGATATGTACCTGGTACTGCACGATATTAATATTGACATATTTACAATCTTATTATCAGATCTACCAGGACCAGTGATTATGTAGAAGTGCATTCAAATGATATAACGACATATATACCTGGTAACTCGAGCTCATAAAACTCTATTTTAGATAGTCTGATTGTCTATGCAGCTCGTAACAGGCTTTATACAATTAATATTCCTAGTTTTTATCAAAAAAACTTAAGCTTTGTTCAATTATAATATCAATATCATTATGAAGATTTGATGTGATGTGTTAGAGTCTAGGATCGTTTATAATATAGTACTAGTAACGTTACGAGATCTAGAGTTTTATATTATAATTGTTTGCATATACCCAAGATCTATCCTATGGATTATGTTGATAAAAGATCTAGTCGACCTACTGATAAACAAGATCTACTAGCTATGAGTAACGTGAAGAACAAGATATTTACCTTCTGAAGGATATCAGTTTATAATGTTCATAATATTATAATATACTGTATATGCATGACCATTGCAATTTTCCCCACATAATATGGATACTATCATGGTACCTTGGTATTACTACAGAATATAATATAATGTACATATTATAATATTGGGTGTCATCAATAAACATGTATATCAATATATTCATTAATAATTTAAATATTACCAGGAAAGTTAGTTTACTCTAATTTTTCTCATCTGGAATTTACATTAATACAATAAAATAGTCTAAATATTGTAGATTTACTTTAAACCATCTTGTGATTTAAAACAGCCATTTGGCTATACTGGGTATTGATATACCAATAGTAATGAAAATCATTTCTTTGATTATCAGCTTACCTTGACTGATATCTGGATCGATATAGTATTGATATTATAGAATTGCAACCATATATAAGTTTAGGAGTCTATCAGATAGTTATAATATTGGATACCAGGTATCGAAAGTGTATACAGTGTATATATCAACCATTAATTGCAATACCATCATCGAAATCTATGCGAAAGGAAAACGTGGTATCATGCAGACATAATATTCATAGATCGGTTTAAAGTGTCAGTAATTGGAGAATCCTTGAAATGCGTTCTGGTGAGCTTTCAGCTGCGTATTTTTTTTTCCAGATACCAGCACATTAAAGTTTTACCAGGGATTCACAGTTAGTCTTCATCCTACCAGTAGACTATCCTTGTCAATTATTTTCGTTTTTTCGTTATAATTACCATGCGTGGCAATTATCGATATATATATATTTAAGAAACTCTGCTGGTAGAGCTGATGTATGTATCGGACTACTGCGATATATATAAATTTTAAACTCAACAGCCTAGCTTTGTGCATTGACTAGAAAAGTTCCTAGCTGGAGACCTAAGCTTCAATATACATCATTCTTCAAACTTACTAGTTTTGCACGAAATCGTCTAAATTTGGATATATTTAGGATGATTCTAATCTGAAAAGTTTTGGAAAGTCCTATTATAAAGAATTCATGTGCGCTTATAATTGATATTATACTATAAACTTATCTTAGGTTTTATCAACCATAGGCAAATCATTTTGTTCCTTGATCATGAAAAGACAAGAAACTTTGTGGGTAGTGATATATATATCAATGCTTAAAAATTTCAACTAAGTTAACTAAATTTCTTAAAACACATCACAGCTTAGTTGTTAAGCCAAAGTTTCACTTCAATCTAGCCATCATCGATCGAATTATCATCATGAAAATTTTTCACATTTTTTTTTCTTTGGTTCACGCTAGCTTAGATACAAATTTGTCCTTAGTAACAACTTGTACATGCATGTATAGGATTGATCTAACGGAAATATTCCTTTCAATATTCCATATAAACTATCTTCAACTACAATTGTTTACTTCAACATTATAATATATATATCCCATATTTAGGTATTTGAATATCATTGTACATGTATAACTTGTCCACCCCTGGTCTAAGGAAAATGTTTCAAACAAACCCCACAATTTTTTTTAAACCGTTATTAGACATGTATATATGGTACTGTATATATAATTTTTCGAACTATTCTGCAGTGAATACAAATGACTGCCATCAAATTATAATATTATAATACATATCTGAGTGTTATGTACCAAATATTTAGACCATTTAGATATATTATAATATGACTGAATAGTCTAATTTTGTCTAATTTTGTATTTATTCGTATCCACAGTACCACTGGTACTACCTGGTAATTATACTCGAAAAATTTAAGCTTATATTATTTTAAAGTTTAGCCACCATGAAAATAAAAATGATCATCAATTTAAATATAAATCCTAATAATATATATCCCTATCATCGAGTTCAAATTACTTTTATTTTCTAAAATATAAATAATATATCGATATTAAACCACGGTAATCTGATCATTGTATAATAGCCTTAGGCCTACCACTCACTGTAGATTATAAATTAAATTCAAATTTCTTCTTGAAAGCGGCACTGAAAATTACCTTATTTATATATTATAACAGTACCAGTATATAACATATATATATTCGTATCGCGGGTAAATTTTCGATCGCATCATCGAAAAAAAAATAAAACGATTATAAAACCAAGACAACCAGTTGAACAGATATTACATTTGTATGCTAAGTAACAAGCTACCACGAGTACTGGTAGGTCCTCTGTGTCTACAAGTAGTACCAGTTGGTGTAAATATTTACTTATAATAGAATGATATATCAATTTATTATTATTATATTTAATAAATTTATTGTGATTGTATGATAATTATTTTTGAACGATCATTGATTTACATCACCGGAACGTATCCTTTAAAATATTACTTTGGTATATATTAATTAATTTAAGTACTGCTACTAAACAGTTTGTATTATTATAATTAATTATAACTGTAGAGTCAATTTATTGAGCCTCACCCCCTTTTTTTTAACTCAAGCTTTAGGAGTTTACTTAGAACCATTTTCAACTCAGAGTGAGATTCTGCAGTGGTTGTAAAGAGATCTTAAAACGACCTGAGTACAGTAAATAAATATATACAATTAGCCTTAGTTTATAATTAATAGGTTTAATATGTTGCACTTAAATTTGCCATCACCATCGTAATCTTGACCCAGAAAAAAAGGGTGAAATATATATGATTATAATATCATAAATTATACACGGTAATTTTTTAACCATAGAAACTTAGATCTTAAAATGCTAATTTATGAATATGGATACGAACATCAAAAAAAAATTTAAAACAGACCTAAGCTTTGATCATTTTTCGAATTATTTTAAAATTCTTTAAGTGATTACAGTATTATAATCCAATTTTTTTTAGTGTGTACCAGGTAACTACTAAGAATTTTATTGTAATTCTCATAATAAGCTAAAATTAATAGGGTATTAGATCATGGTCAGCTATGCACGGCACTGCGTGGAAAAATTTTAAAACGAAATCATGGATGCCATATCATGTCCCCTTTTTTCTAATTTATTAATCACTTGCATCAATTGTATGTACTACAGTATACATAAATTTATTTTTTGTGAGGCTTTACTCATTGAAGTACCTGGTAACGTATTGTTTGAAAATTCGATAACATCATCGTTTTTTTTTTTTTTTTTTTTTCAAGTTATAATCACATAATTCTCGAAAAAACTAAAATTTGGGGAAATTACAAAATTTTGAAGGTAAACTAATTACAATATTTTATGAATATAAAATCATCATCGAGCATTTAAATAAGTAATAATATAATAATGGGGTTTTGTTATTTAAATGTTTGTACCAATCTTTAGAAAAAGTAATAAGAACTTTGTTATCTAATCTTGATGATATGCAGGTTTTTTTTTAAAATCTTTTGGTAAAAAATCCAAGAAAAAAAAAAAAAAAGATGCGGCTCTGTTTAGTCTCATGGTCCCATTTTAATTAGTTGTGTCAGACTATTATAGGTTGTAATATATATTTATACTACAGTCTGGTAAAGTTTGTGGGGATCATTGTAGAATTAATAATGACCAATAATAAAAATAAACAAACAATTTCATCTACGCCTCCTTAGATTCATAATAATCCTCAATAAAAATCTCGAGAAAGTAAAAACTACAATACAATAGAAAACTTTTTTTTTCAAGTTTATATCTTTTTTTAATAATAAATATTTCAAATGCAAATATATAATAGAAATTAATAATTTCTATCTTATGAATAAATATATAACGTTTTTTTTTTTCTTGTTAATGCAAAACCTTTTTTTTTTCTTTCCATAATAAATCTATACAACAACAGTTGATGAAAATTGAGAATCATTACTTGCACCTGAACTTGTTGAACATGAAGACATTGGAGGAGAATTATTATTACTACTATTACTATTAGTATTAACAATTTCATCTTTATTATCCTCATCTTCATTATCTTCATCCAAATCAGATGCATTTAAAACATAAATTCTACAATTCTCACTAGCTTTACCATTTTCAAATCTTTTTCTAATCCCACCAAACATATCATCTTCATCTTCTTTCTTAATACAAACATCACTTCTTGGTTCCAAAATCATTGTAGCTCTACCTTGAAAATCATTGTTTAATTTACCATGTTTTCTCATTAAAGTTTCTACTGCATAAATTCGATAAAAATCACTATTCATTCGAATTTCTCTTGGTCTTAAATGTGGAATTAATGTTGTTTCAACTGCATAAGTTTTTAAATTGATACTTTTTTTCTTCTTAAAATGTGGTGGAGGATTAGGATTATTAGTATTAGCTTGTTGTTTACTACCTGAATTAGAGTTATTATTATTATTGTTAGTATTGTTAGTATAATTTGGTAAATGTGATGCTGGTTCATGCATATGAGCAGAACCTCTACCTAAACTCATTCTACTACTTGGAATGGGTTCATCAGTAGATCTTGGTGAAAATGCAAATAATGATCTTTCTTGACCTTTAAAACTTGAAGCAACAGCTTTTAATGAATTAGTTAATGATTCAACAAAAGTTTTTGTTGCACTTTTATCTTCTTCTTCATATTCTTCATCAAATTCTTCTTCTTCTTCTTCATCTCCACTATCTTCAAAACTACTCAAAGGATGATCATCAACTCCTTCTTCAATTGTTAAATCCAATTTTTGTCTTCTATATTGTTTTCTTGTTGGTGAACAATCACTATCATCTTCACTATGATAATTTGATTGATTCAAATCGTTATTTTGTTTAATAATAGCTCTTTTTTCATCATCTTCATCATCATGTTCTTCATCATGCTCATCATCACTACTACTACCATTACTACTAAAACTTCTTTCACTTCTTATACTACTACCACTACTATTTATTGAGCCTCTTGAACTTCTTGAACCTCTTTTTGATGACAGGCGTCTTTTGGGTCGTTTGGGTATCACTGTTGTCGACAGTAGTTCACTCATAGCAGGACTTAATTGTCTACCTCGATGATCATGTGTGATCATTTTTTTCTCGTCGGTTGGGTAGACTTGAATTTGTTCGTAGTATGGTGAAGATTGTTGCGGAGTAAATATTGTGAACGTAATTTTGAAAAGTTTTTTGTATTGTGTTGGTTTGAATAAAAAGATTATAATATCTTTTCCTTCTCTTTAAATAAATAAATAGTTATATTAGTTATTAATAGTTGTCGTTAGTAAATGCTTTTTTGTAATTTTTGTAATTTTTCAAAAAATTTGTGATAATAAAATAAGATTAATGTTGAAGGGAAAAAAAAGGTTTTCTTAGAGAGAAAGATAAAAGATAAAAAAAAAATAAAATAAAAAAAAAAAGTGCGTCACAAAGGATATAAGTATTCTAAGCTTTTAAGCCTTTAAGCTGGTTAGTAATGCTTAAACCGGATTTTGTAAAGCTTGAACTTTTTTATAATTTTTCGTGTGGTGATTTTTTTCTATTGTCATGGTAACCAAATCAATCAGCCCAACCAACCAAAAAACCAAAAAAAGCTTTTTTACCTTTAAGCTTTAGTTGGGGGCTAAAAAAAAATTTTTTTTTTTTTTGTGGCTGCTATGGTTACAGTCTTACACCTATTCCGTTCAAGAACAGCTAATAGAAATTTTTTTTTTTTTTTTTTGTTACGCGCTTTTTTGTCCCA
>JAJLUL010000107.1:0-50865 GCA_030564325.1 Blastobotrys capitulatus | reverse complement strand
AGCTGGTAAAATTATTTTGGTAGGCTTACAGTTACTGCACTTAAAACTTATAATGCTATGTTCAATAATTTTATGAATTTGTCAATGTACTTCAGATACATTTATAATTTACCAAAAAAATAAATAAAGAATCATCAAAGAATTCTTATTGAATAATTTTTTGGTATTACAGTAATTAATTAGGTTAATTAAAGGATGGCAAAACAAATGAAAAAAAAGCAGTCACTTGGATGATTCTTAGTTTTTTGCACACTGACTTGTATCCAGATGCTGTTTGAATGATTTCGAACAGGTGGATTATTTTTTCAAGTCTTACCTGGTAGTTCGAAGTCATTTTTTAAGATCCCTAAATCTTACACCTGGTACACGTGATGCAACTGAAAACTGAAAGGCTTAAACCAAGGTTTTTTTGGTCCAGTATATGTATATCCTGGTGCAGGGAATTCTCCTGGTATTGATATTAGAGTTACATGTAAATGGACAATTTTAAATTTTATAGAGTGTTTTTTTCTTATCATAAGAAGAATGAAAGTGAGCTTAAAACTACCTGGTAACTATAAAAAACCATGGCAAGAGTTTCTGAAATTCAATTTAAATGTGTGCTTGAGGTACTACAGTATATACCACCTGGTCAGTTAATGGTAACTACAGATGATTATTATAATAATCACTATAGAATATAGTCATGACCAGCTAGCTAGTCCAGTTCCTTATAATTGCAATAAGATAGCTTTAAAGGGCTAGATACTGTAATCCATCTAACAAACATGACTCCTAAGCTCGTTTTCCATAGTATATACAGTATACTGTATACTGTATAATATGTTGAAAGCTCATAATAATCATCATTTCAGCTCTAGATAATCATTGATTGCAACAATAAATAAATAATCGATACATCAATATGGATAATCAATATAAATGATATAATTCAATATAATATTTGGACGGATAAATAGAAACATGTAACTATCTCTCCTGATAGGCAAAACCTAAATTTTTAACATGATATCTATATTACAGCTGGTATATACACAAAGCATTGTATTTAATAAATCAGATACTAAATGAAACAAATATTTGAATACCTTAAAAATTAATTGTATACTGTGATGATGTATTCGACGTTTTCCAAAACCTGAGAGGAAATATTACATCCATCTATATTTAATGCTCACCAAAGCTCTTATACAGTGTACTGACCATCAATATACTAGTTGCTGACTTGTACTTTAATAATAGTTTATATATTTATAATCGGTCAACATAAACTGCTGAACTAGGATATAAACTCACCAATTTCGCGGAACTTACCCTCCAATCATGGATAAGAGCATTCATCAAAAAAAAAAAAAATGAATTTTTTTTCCTGACATGGTAATAAATTTTGTAGTTGCAGATCAAGGATCATTTAAAGTGGTTGTACCAGGTAATAGGTACAATCATTGGACTATCATACATACACACTATACTTTAAGCATACCGTAATTTAAATTTAACGGGTTTTTTTTTGATATCAAACTAAACTAGTAGATTTCGAAACCAGAACTACATCCGCTACTATCTAATTGGTTTATAGGTAATGAATAACCATTAAACAGTAGATTCATGCTAACGTTAAAGCACATAAGCATCTAAGTTAGCCCTCATTATTAATTAAAAGAACTTAGATATTGGTAAGGTAAAAAAAATAAGTCTATCCCCCAACCCAATAAAATCACTTGAATTTCTTGTTGAGTAAAATACTGGTAGCATCGATCTGGATTACAGTTGAAAAAGGATCCATTGCCAGTGGTAGAATTCAAAATTTTAAGAGGGATCCGACGTATCATAAAACCCTTGTCTCAATTTTATGCTTAGTAATAATATTCTATCATGTTTTGTGGAGAATTTCCAATAGGCGTGAATGATTTTCTGTTCTTAAGCATTGGTAAATTTGTACACGTTTTTTTTAAAAAATCTGTTAGTAATCATCCCATTTAAATTCCTAATTCAGGGAGCTGCTGATAACCCAGAAACCCAGATAGCGCTTTTACTGGCAGCCTAACTAGGCTTTAGAGATCATCCGCTTGAAAAAAATTTTCACCCTTCACCCTTGAAAAAAAAAATCCTACCTTGGTACAAACAACAGTGACACATTTTGGTGGCAGGGAGGTTACAGTGTATCCGGATTTGAATCCGGAGGCAGTGAGATCTTATACACCAGATTTAAATCCAGTTATACTGTAAGTAAGTAAGTGTAACCTATAGAGAAACACATAAAAATGAGTACACCCAATAGATCACATCCGAAACTTTTTTGATCAAGTGCTGATACATCTGCCAGGTGGCAAAACGAAATCACCTTAATTAGGTATCAGACATTAAAAGACAACGTTCTTTTTGTTATATTTTGCCATTAAGCTTGAGATCTCGAGGATCCGAGATTTATAACATAACTTCAGGCTTAATTAATCCACTACTTTCAAAGACACTTGACTACTGATAAAACTTTTGGAAAGATACTTAGATAAGGCCCGGGTGTTCTATCTACAGTTAATATAGATTTTCTGAAAATTATACAGTACCATGGCAGTCAGAATCGGGCAAAATAATGATATTCCAAGCCCCTAACCTCCTGAAATCGATATAACGATTTGTGGCCTTCAAATTCAAATCTACCTGGTATCTGATGTATATTATTTTTGTGTATTCGCGGCTGATAGATGCATAGAAGCTCATCCCGGATTCTGATTATACGCCTAGAAGCCTAAAAATAGTCTTGGCTTTGAGGCCCAATTAAGAGCTTTAGCTAAATATACCATACCTTGGTACAACCAGTATACTACATCAGATTTTAAAATATCAAATAATTTATTTGTAGTAGAATTAATGACCTTATACTACATACTACCAGGTATAATACCCGGATTTGTTCAAGAGCTGAGATTTTATTAATAAAAATCGAAGGTCAAACGCAGAAAAGAGTTTAGTAGACTACAGACGTGGTACTATAGCTATGAACCAACCTTACTACATATGAGCAATAATAATTTATAAACAATTTTTGAATATCACCACT
Source organism: Blastobotrys capitulatus (assembly GCA_030564325.1). Classification (NCBI taxonomy): domain Eukaryota; kingdom Fungi; phylum Ascomycota; class Dipodascomycetes; order Dipodascales; family Trichomonascaceae; genus Blastobotrys; species Blastobotrys capitulatus. The sequence continues at coordinate 47,804 of JAJLUL010000107.1, read as the reverse complement.
TTAGTATTGGCTCAAGAATTCAATTGATGTTTGCCTATTCATGGTATTTACATACATGCAGCTAATTTTCACTTTATTTTTGTTTTCAAGTTTGAAAATTATAAGTAATAATAATACTTGAATTTGTGGTAATAAACACCTTCAATTTACCGGCCGGTAATCTCAGAAGATCCAAATACTGATGAGCAGCAGCATTTTTGTCTGTATATATGGTATCACTAATCTGGGTCACTAATATAATAAAGTGATGGGTTAGATATGCAGATCAATGTTAATTTTTCATATATTTTTTTATGGTACGCTATTGTTATAACAATTTATTTGATGGGCAAACTTATCTGCCATGGTACCAATCAAATTTGAATTTAAATGTACAAATCTCAGTAAATATATATAATATTGAATAAAATCGATTTTCGTAAAACTCGTTAAACTAAGATACCTTTAACCTTCTATTTATAAATATTAATTTAATTGATATATCAAATCAATTAATCAATGAAAATGCTAATCTAAAATTTGATCTTTTATTAATAAAGCGATGTATACATACAGTATATACAGTAATTTGGTACTCTTGATGCCACACAATAAATGCATATTCATATATAAATTGACCCTGGAATATAAATATTAATTCTTATTTATCAAACGTTACCCTTAGGAAATTCTAAACCTATAGATAACTGGTTTGTTTCTGTTATCTATCGATCACAAGACACTAGTACTGGTAGTCTATGATAATATTATTTTTTTTTTTCAGCCGTTCGAGATCTAAAATTCCTGTTGATAACTAGATATACTATACTATATACTATACTATAGCCTAAATTTTCATAATTTAACATTACCCACTAGTTAAGCTTGATGAGTGTATAATAGTGTATATATTTTCTAGACTTAAACTAATGATTCTAGCTTTAATTTCATGATTTTTCGAGTTTCTATACCTCATTTAAATAATTGTTAACAAAATTATACTGTATGCTGTATGCATTCCAGATATGTATATACTTTTGAATATGGGATACTAGAACCCATTAATCCAATAAGATAGATTTAAATTAGTACTAATAGATATTACAATTTATTTACAGACTCAGTAGATATGGAAATAGTTCAGAGTATGATAATTCTTGTGTTACTTACAGTAAAAAAAAAAATGCCAGTTCCAAAATTCCAAAAAATAATGCTTTTTAGTAATTAATGTTTAAAGTTTTTTTTTTTTTTTTTGTTTTTTCAAATGCAATTAAATAAGTTATATAAAATAATAATAAAAATAATAATAATCTCTACTACTTCCTTCCTTCTCCTCTTGTCTTTCATAACAATAATATTTACATTGGAGTTGCTACTGGACTTGCAATCCTTCTTTCATGCTTATTTCGGCGCATTTCTTGTTTCAAAGCCGCACTATCTAAAGGTTTTAATAATTCAAATGAACATAATAATTCATCAGATACTGACATTACAGCACCCCAATTATCAAATTCTCCACAATAATTTGGTGCACTAAAAACAGTTACTAAAGATCTTTCATTAAAAAATTCATAACCATCTTCAACAACCATATGAGCTCTACAAACCAAATCAAATCCAAATTTTGTTAAAAATCTATTAATAGCAACTTTTGAAAAACAATATGATACACCTCTTTCATTATCTTCCCATTCATTTATTGTATCTGCTGGATCTGACCATAATAAATCATTTAATAAACCATAATCTGGTACATCAGTTGGTCTTTCAATACTTCTAATATCATTTAAATTATTTAATGATGGTGATAAACCACCATGAACACAAAATATTTTATGAGCAACAACTGCTGTAATTGGTAATGAATTAAATGTATCAATAAAAATTTTCCATGTTTTAATATTACATCTTCTTTTACATTCATCATAAAAACCATAAACTCTTGTAACTGATGCACATTCATGATTACCTCTTAATAAGAAAAAATTTTCTGGATATTTAATTTTATAACATAATAATAATAATATAGTTTCTAAACTTTGTTTACCTCTATCAACATAATCTCCTAAAAATAAATAATTTGCTGCTGGTGGGAATCCACACATATCAAATAATCTTAATAAATCACCATATTGACCATGAACATCACCAACAATTTTAACTGGTGGTGATAATTCTAATAATGTTGGTTGTGATAAAAAAATTTCTCTTGCAGTTTGACAAATTGTTGCAATTTCATGATTTTTTAAACATACACCTCTAGTAGTTTTACCTGCATATCCTGCATCTAATAATCTTTGAATAACTTCATCAATATTTAATCCATTAACTATACTATTATTTCTCATTGATGATGGTGTACCAGGAACTTGTAATTCTGATGAAATTGATAAATCTCTTCTTGGACTTTCTTTTGAATTGTTAATATCGTTAGTGTTATTATTATTATTATTTTCATTATTGTTAGTATTTTCGTTATCATTATTTATATTTTCATTATCTGTATTGTTATTATTATTTATAAGAATTGGTTCTTTTGGTTCAATTTGTTGCATACTTTTTGGTATACTATTAAAATATTCTTCATCATTTTCATTTGATTCAGTATTATTATCATTAGTACTATTGTGATTGTTATTATTGTTGTTGTTATTAAAATTATCTACTGCTGATTTAAATGATCCATGTTCACTATTAGCTACTGATTGTCGAGACCTAAATGATCTAAATGATTTGGTTGAACCTTGTGTATCTGTTCTTGAAAATGATGGATATGATTTAATAACTTCACCACCAATATCACTTTTGCGTTTGGAATTACTATTTCCCATTGTTTATTATTAAATAAAGTTATGCTTTCTCTCTCCTTCTTCTTTCTTTTTATGCTTTTTGTTTTAAGAAATAGGAAAAGTAACTAAAAATAAAAAAAAGAAGTATTGATTAGAAAAGAAAAAAAAAAATAAGTTGATGATTACAAGAAAAAAAAAAAAAAAAAAAAAGCGCAATTTTTTTTATTCATTTTTTTTTTTTTTTTACGAGGCATTTTTTTAACCTCCCAACGTCGGATGGTTTTTGATATGATTAATTGTTGTTATAATTATGGTGGTGTTTTTTCGTTGTGTTGTGGTGGCTTTTAACGGGAACAAAAAAAAAAAAAAAGACATCGGACATATCGGAGTTACGATGATTACTTAATTTGGTGCATAATTTATAATTCATATTACTAAACCCCATCACAGACTGTTAAGAAGGCTTAGACGTTGTTTGAAAAAGTTATAAATAAACATTCAAATTCGCGTAAAAATGTATAAAGTATACTGAGTACAGATTTGATGTTATTCAATGAATATCATATATATCATTTTACTTTAATTCAATTCTAGGCAATGTTGGCGATCAGAAAATATATATACAATCTTATTAAGTACTGTAGGATGATTTGATAATAAGTTAACAAATTATGAGGGGTGAATGATTAAACCACAAATATATAATATTGTATCAATTGAATTCACATTATCTATCTATACTGTACCACAAAAAAATTCAAAACTCGAATAAGGTACCTTTGCAATATTTATTAAATACTTCAACAAGTTTTTTAACTGAAATGATTTTAAGCTTTTTATAACATATTGTTACTAGTCTAATAGCGGCATGCCGATAGTCCTGTTTTATTAATAAATAAGCTTAAGAAAATTTCCTACTTGAAGCAAAGTGAATCAAAATCAATAAATAATGCGACCTTATTTTATACTTTATTACCGAGTTTTCAGTCTTTTTTATTGGATCAGATACTGTATACAATTTATTCAACATTTATTCTTTGAATATTTTAATCAAGAAATGATTCTATCAAATTTTTTTTTTTTTTTTTGGCCAAATTACTTCATATTCCAGCTTTTTGATTGATGTCATGGCTTTTTTAGCTTTTTCCTTACTCAAAACCTCTTAAAAAAGTAAAAAAATATGGTGCAGCACTGCGTGGCTGTGGTGGCTTTCTGAATCACAGTAGTCAAGTAGATATTGTTAGTAGCCTCTAAAAATTTAACTCAACAAGCAGCAGGTACTGTAGGCTACTAATTGATATAATTAATTACTATCGTCGTTATCAATTTATTATCAGTTGCACAATTTGATAACAAAATATCGTTGTAAGCACCTGTTGCAAGATTCAGGAAGTTTTCAACCTTCCTGCTACAGTATCCTTCAACTTGCTGCTGTAGTTTTTAATGATATATCAGATATCAATGCTCAAAATTTGGAAACATACCAGTCCAATTCACATGCCCCAATAAACTTCAATAATTATCTAAATTGTGACAATCATAATATATTATCAGCCGCGCATTACCTTAGGCTATCAGTTGGATATTATCTGTTTTACTTTAAATTGTCTTAAGCTGAGAAGTGTACTTTAGTTTCTTAAGTATCTATAGACTTGATATCATCCTTTACTGTAGAAGGCATATGTCAGTTCTCTCGGACTCCTGCCATGGTGAGATATATACAAATTTAAACTTTATTCTAGAAAGATTTAATGATATCAATATTCAATATTGATAGAAAATATGACTTGCAATCAATCATGATTATGATATATATTGAGACGTGAGATTGTACACTTATCATTTTGCCCGAACTAAACTAGTGTACGTTGACTATGATGATGTTTAATTATTTTTAAACTTAGACCTCTACTTAAAAAAAATTTAAAATTGATCTATCTTATCAAGATTAGAAATTGATAAACGGTTATGTACCAAGTGGTAGTATGTATTATATTTCCAAAACTTTGGTAAAATAATATCAGATATTGCCTAAACTTTTTGTATATTCAATTGTCTTGTAAGTCATTTAAATTTTTTATAATATTATACATGTATCTATGTTGATATAATCTATTACGTAGGGGAATTCTAAATTCTTGGTAGACTATTATCTAAGGTCGACTAGGATATCAATCTAAAAACGATATCTACTACTGTCATTAATTGGTTTGATATACTGTATATAGCAATAAAATCTTGATTGTCCTTAAGTATATAAACCGCCCGAGATAGACGTCTAGACTGTATACTGTCTGGTATTAAATGTTGTTTTTAAATTGAGTAGGTAGGAAAAAAGATATATGGGACCCTTGAACTATAGAAAATCTGGGGAAAGTATGTATTGTATACCCACATGTAGTTTTAAGTCTAATAGTCGGTTTAAATACGTTGATTTAAATTTAAACAGTTGGTGTTGTTGATAGCACGACACCGTAAATACTCAAGTTTATACAATATTGTACCAGTAAACATGGACATTGCTTGCAACAGTACCTGGTAACCAAGAAACTACAGTTTAAACCAAGGTGTACCAGGGTACAATAGGATTGAAAGTTCCATTACCACAGTAATAATCTGTTCGGCTTTTGCGGTGTTGGGGTTATAAAGTCTAGAGTAGTAACATTTAATTTTTTCTGGAATTCTTTGTCAGCTTGGAGTAAACTTTTTTATTGGTCGTATTTTTTTCAACGGTTTTCCCGCATAAAACTTTACACTCAAGCACAGACCGTTGAAACGGTTTTCTTTCCCACAGCATGTGCTCATAACGGCCCTCAGGGGAAAATTTGAAAAAAAAAAAAAAAAAGAGCAACGAATAAGGTTTTAGAGTTTTTTTTTCTTCTTTTCTTCTTATATTTTCTTCATTGTTACAGAGAAAGGACCACTCTTTGGAAATTTTAGAACCCCCCAGCAAGACATTGATCTCTTTTTCACGTATTGTAAAATGTAAAATATGTTAAAAGAAGTAAATCAAGCCATTTTATAGCTATTAGTATGGGTACGTATAAATGCTGCCCGGATTGTTGTGATTAATAGATACCCACTTAGTTTATTAATAAATCAAAGCAAAGTATTATAATCCTTGTCACTAAAATTTACATTGTTTTACCATGGTATTATTACTAAGAATTACGGAGGTAATATTATGGGGGATACCAGGTAGTAATAATTATTTCTATGATATACCAGGTATATATAGCTATAGATAAAAAAACGATGCGCATCAATCATTCACTAAAACGTTTTTATGATTATATTTGCATTAAACTTTCCTAATTTGGAGTTTTTAGTAGCTGTGCTTCCGCTTATCAAAACCCTAATTGACATTTCTCTAAAACTTCATGATCAAAATAACTCTAAGAGGAAAAACATATGATAGAAAAACTTTATAACAAAAAAAAAATGAATATATATTAAATTTAATCAATTAATAAAAAAAATTACTATAAATAAACTACTCTAACTTTATCAGGAATATCACCAACTTCAACACCTTTATGTAATTGAAGTATTTGTAAATTATCAACTAATTGTCTTAATAAATTAACTGGTCCATCAGATTTGACAATTTCTAATAATCTCATTTTACCAGGTAAATCATATTTCATATCATCATTCCAAGTCATAATTTTTAATTCTATTACTCCATCAGCCCATGCACCAGCAGTTTGACCATGATAACAAACTTTATTAGCACCTTGTAATCTAACCCAATCACCACCTTCAACAGATTTTAATTTTAAATCTTCAGTATAAACAAAATCATTCCTACATTTTAAATGAGTAACATTTTCTGGAATCCATTGTAACCAATTTTTTTCTTCATCTTTAATTTTGATATTAGCTAATTCCAATACAGTTAACCCACTTCCTTTTTCTAAAAATTTTTTAATTCTAACTAAATCAACTTCACAATAATCTTTGGATCTAATTGTTAACCTTTCTAAACCAATTGGAATTGGATTACTTAAAACTTCATCCATATCTTCAACTTCTAATACAACAGTTTTTAATTGACTTGTAACAAAATAATTTTCAAATAATTTATATAAATCACCAGTTTTATTTCTAACACATGCCCAAAATTCAATATTACCTAAAGTTTCATAATTATCAAAAGAATTTGCCATAATTCCTCCATTATCACTATGAATTTCTAAAACTCTTAATTTTAATAATTCTGGTGCTACCATATTAACTAATGAATCAACTGAACTACCATTTGATAAATCTTTACTTTTACATTGTACTATTAAATGTCTAATAAATTCTTGACAATTCTTTAATTTCCCTGTAAATAAATCATTTGTAAATTTTGAAACTTTTTTTCTATCAATTATAACTCCTTCATTATTTTCTAAATGATTAATTCGCCTATTAGTTATAAAATCATTTTCTTCAATAATTAAATCTCCTCTGATTATAACTTTTTGCCAAATAGTTGGTGAAATTCTTTGATGTAAATTTTTACAAGTTGCTGATAAGTTTATTAAACTATTACGATCTGAATATTGTATAACTTGTTTCCATACATCAATACTTAACATTTCTTTAATTTCCATTTTGAACGATTAATTGTTTTTTATTTCAATTGTTTATGATAAAGATAAATAAAAAGAAGAAGAAAAAAATATATATAAAGAGAGGAAAAAGGATAAAACAGAAAAGAAAAAAAAAAAGATTTGAGGCAGCATTTTCTATTTATTATATAAAAATTTAGAACTTGAGGAACAAGCAATTATTTTTTTTTTTTTCCTCTTGATTGTTTCGTTTTTTTTTTTTTTTAATAACAATAATAATACAAGCATACGATCTGAATATTGTTTATGTGCGTTTTTCATGTATGTTGCGCTATGGTTTGTTTTGAATATTCTTACTCGGCTTACATGTATATTTTTGTTTTTGGTGTCTCTAAGCTGTGCACAACCACATGGTATGCATAGATAATTCTTGAAGAATTTCTTCAAAATAATTTAAAAGCTTGAATGAATTGGGGGTGTAGATTGTAAAGAATGCCTTAAGATGAATTTAAAGCAGGTTTTGTTTACTAACAATCGACCGATGATGATTTTTGAAGGTTTATTCCTTCAAGAATGGCGAACCCCCTAATTCAGTTCTTTTTTTGTCTCATGGCCCAGTTTTTATTGGACTACTGCAAGTTTTTTTTTTTTTTTCTCGATCCTTGTTCATTCATTAATGACAAATACGTGCTACTGTAAAGATCTAAGAATGTTTGGTTAAAGCAATTCAGGCACAAACTTTGTACTTTTTGCATTATTTTGTTATCAAATCGATTTTATACAATAATATAATTATAATGTTACAAGTATTGTGATCCTCAAATCAGAATTCTCCCTCCTCGTCATCATAAAAATCCTAAAATAGTGTCATGCTTAATATTCAGAAAAATATTTTTGGCCACGCGTGAAAAAATATAATAGTGGAGAAAAATTAAAGATAGCCGAAAAACACTACAGAATAAATTGATGCCGGTACAACATTATTTTTTATAAAAGCTAAGGCCAAATTGAGTTACCGTGTTATAATAATAATAATGATACAATTATAACAATGTACCTGGTAAGATTTTGAGGATTTTTTTCGCGTGTACAAGCTTACCAGGTACCACTTAACTAAGTTTAAGCGAACAATTCTGGATCTACAGTCTCTTTCTTTATGTTGATCGTTTTAGATCTTTTAGATCGATCTTCATGATATTTTTGTTTCTTGTTAAAATTAAATTTTGGAATATTTTAAAATTAAATTTAATATGTAGCTACATACATTGGTTGGAATAAACTACAGTAAGGTCGACAGCTACAGCGACAAACCTTCATTGATAGTTCAGAGTGTGCCGTTATACTATAGGTGTACCCTAATTTGACCAACTAGTTTTGAAGTACATAACAATTGCTACAAGTATTAATTGTAGACGTATACTGTGCGTGTATAGATCTATAGACTAGCTGAGTTAGTCATTATTCAATTAGAATGATAGTTATATTACCTTAGCCCGGAAAAACTTTCAGCTTGATATATAGGCCTTCCATTGTCTGGTGCATATGGATAATGTATACAAATTGAGGGACATTGTCTTTTTTATAACGATATGTCATTATAATTATTATAATACACTACTGAGTCGTCTTCAGATAAAATTTAAAAGTATCCTGGGTACATCTGAGCAGGCTTAACACTAACTACATGTAATCGATCTACCATATGTATATAGCTATTTGCTAAATTTTAATAAATATTACAGTATCCTGGTAGTGTTGTATGGCACAGTGATCACTCTGACTTATAATATGACAAGAGCTCCAGACTCAGGTAAAAATCTAGAGGTTTTGCCATATTATTCCATATGTAGGTTTATTATGCAATGTAGTTTGAGATTAGTATACACTGGGTAATTATCCATTAAAAATATAGATCAAGTGCCGGCCGTTATTACCGTATTTTACAATGTACTTGTACAAGTTGTACTACCACAATACCCCAGTATAATTTATGGTAGAGTTACCTGGTGTAAGAATGCCATGGTATACTTTTGTATCCATGAATGATCAAGAGCTATAGTATGCTACAATATCAGAGTGTTCGAACCAATTGCAAGCGATTAGTCACATACATGTAGCTAGATTTGTGATATTTTAAACCAATCGATTACAATTGACAGGCTATAAATGCAAATAATGTAAGTTACGTGTCCCATGGCAGTGAGCTGAGCTATAAAAACAAAGCAAAAGTACTGTTTTAGTATATTGTATACACGAATGCTTGTATTCATAAGCTCAGGCAGAATATGGAGCTCGAAGTACCAGGTAAAACGTCCAACATACAAGAACAAAAGTTTGTGTGGTGTAAACCTAAAAAAACTGTGACGAGTATACTCAATAACTAAGCCAAGTTCCAGCAAAAAGTGCTTCCAATAAAAAATACACTAATCGCAGTAGACGTTGAGATAAAAATTCTATTGATTATTATTCTATCACAAGTCTAAATTTTGATGATGCTAAACAAAGTTAGTTGAAGATACAATAGTAACAAAGCCACTAAAACCGATGAAACCAACAAAAAATTCATTGGAAGTACATGTATACCTGATGAACTTAGTTCTGATCTCAAAGGACATAGTCTTGAAGATTATGGTAACAAATCGTTTGTAACTAAATGAGAACTAAGTACCTGATACCATGAAAGAAATAAACCCATCATCAATTTTTTTTCGCTAGAAAAAACTAAAGACAAAAAAAACGCGTGAACAATAAAAAAAAAAAATTTAACCTACCGACACAAGACACCGATCAATACATCCCAACAACTATCACAAAATTTATCACAAAAACTTTTTGATTTAATTTCACTTCATCACACACAAAAAAAAATCAAAGATCCAAATTAAATTTTATTTATTTTATAATACCCATCACCACCAACCATTATTATCAAAAATACAGCATCTAAACCCCCATTCATATTTACCAACTGGGATCTAGTAGTACAATAACCTTCACATTTTCAAATGTTGAATAATCAAGGTACTACTACCAGTGCATTTGGTAATAGTGCATCGGCATTTGGTAGTAATAACAATAATTCAAATCCATTTGCGCGTAATAACAATAATAATGGGTTTAATAATAATAATAATAATAATAACAATGGGTTTAATAACAATAAAGTGAATAATCCATTTGGTAGTGCATTTAATACCAATAATAGTTTTAATAAATCAAATGCATTCAATAACAATAATTCAAATAATGCATTTAATAAAAACTCGAATAATGCATTTAATAACAATTCAAATAGTACGTTCAATACTAACAAAACTTTCGGTAATAACAACAACAAAACTGCATTTAATAATAACAATAACAATAATAATAAATTTCAAAACAAAAACAATCAAGCATCTACATTCCCATCAAATCAAAATGGTAATGATAACAACAACAATAATAATAAAGGTGGATTTAGAGGTAGAGGAGGTGGGAGAGGAAGAGGTGGACCAAATAATAGAGGCAATTTCAATGGTAGAGGTAATAAAAGAGGTAATTTTTCAAATAACAATGTATTTCAAAAATCTAGAGATATTTCAACTGAAGATTTAACAATAACAGAACCTGGTTTTAAACCACGAAATCATCAACCCAGAGAATTACCACCATTTCTATTACCAGGTCAAAGTTATGTTTATGAAGTTACATCAACACCAAATGAATGGGATTTGAATAATCAACAAGAAATGTTAAAAGTAGAATCTCAAAACACATCAATGCAAATTAAATATGAAACATTACAAGAAATGAGAGAAGAAGAAAGAAATCAAATGGAATTATTAGGATTAGTTGATAAACAAGATGTTCGAAAAGATTTAAAAGATGCAATTTCATTTGTTGGTAGTTGTGAAATGATGTGTCCTACATTTGAAAGAGTTCGAAGAGTTTATGAAAATAATTTTAAACAATTAGAAAAAGATTCAAATGGTAATGTTACAAAAGAATTAGCAGTTAAAGCTTTTAGTAGACCAGCAGCTGGTCAACCACCACCATTACCATCAGATGTTAGACCACCAAAAGTTTTAAAATCAACTTTAAATTATTTAATTGATAATGCGATACCACAATTACCAAGTTCTCATTCATTTATATGGGATAGAACAAGATCAATTCGACAAGATTTTACTTATCAAAATTATGCTGGTGATGAAGCAATTTACTGTAATGAAATTATTGCAAGAATTCATATTATATCATTACATGTTATGGCAGGATCTGGTCAAGAATATTCAAAGCAACAAGAATTAGAACAATTTAATAAAACTTTACAATCATTATCAGAATTTTATAATGATAGAAGGAAAAAAAATTTACCAGATTCTATTAGAGAACCAGAAATTAGAGCATATCAATTATTATCACATTTAAAAGATCCAGATATTGAAAGACAAGTACAAAAATTACCAATTCATATTATTGAAAGTAAAGAAATTCAATTAGCATTAGAATTAAGAGGATTAATTCAACAAATTGGTTCAAATTCAAAAAATATAATTAATTGTACAAATTTTTTTTCAATATTTTTTAGAAAATTAAAATTTGAAGTACCATTTTTATTTTCTTGTTTATTAGAATCTAATCTTAATGAAATTCGTCTATTATCATTAAGAAGTTTAGCACATTCTCAACATTCTAAAGGTAAGCCATATTTAGTACCAAGATTAACTGAAATGTTGTCATTTGAAAATGATAATGAAACAAAAGAATTCTGTGAATATTATAAATTAAGTTTTCAAGGAGATGGAATTAATTTAAAACAATATAATGATCAAATTGTTAATGAACAACCACCAAGAGCTCAACCTTATTGTCAATTTATTGATTCAAAATTAGAAGGAAGAGCATTAAATGATGTTATTTATAATGGTGATAAAAGTGATTACGTTGTTAAAAAATCTGTTAATATTCCTTTACCTTTTAATACTTCTACTTCTACTAATTTTAATAAACCTGGTACTGGTAGTACTAATTTGTTTGGTAATACTAACACTAACAACAATACAAACAATTTATTTAACAAACCACCAACTTTATTTAATAATTCAAATGCATCAACCAATTCTTTATTCAATAATATCAATTCATTAAATACAAAAACAGAATCTAAACCATCACCATCTTTATTTAATAATATTCCAAAACCACAACCAATAGAAGAAAAAAAGGAACCATTATTCAGTAATATTAGTAAACCAACTGAGGAGATAAAAAAACCAGAACCACAACCAATTAAAAAAGAACCAACACCTCCTCCACCCCCTCCTCCTAAACCAAAAGTAACAGATGAACAATTAAATTCTATTATAAATAACATTACAAATGAAGTTGTTAATAATCTAGGGAAACAAATTACTACCACATCTATTGAAAAAGTTAATAATATTAGAAAATTAAGAAAAGATTTTATTGATCTTAAATCCAAAACTCTTTATAATTTAATGATGAATGATTTAATAAAAGAACGTGTATCAAAATCAATGGCTGATAATATTTTCAAGAAAAATATTCAATTAAAAGCAATTAAAAAATTACAACAAACTGGTGAATGGGCTAAAATTCAAGTTGATAAAAGAGAACAATCAAAACAAGATTTATCAAATACTTTAGAAAATTTAGGTAAACCAAAAAGAAGAAAATCAAGAAAATCAATGTATAATAATATTAATCATTCACAAATTATTAATGATATTGATAGAGAACAAAAATTATTATGGTCACCAATTAATATTGATCAATTTATACCTTCATTACAACAAATGTTTCGAAATGAAAAAATTTTTAATAGAGATTTTAATATAAAAATATATTGTGAAAATTGGCAAGGAACTGTTGGTAAATGGATTCAATATAAATTATCAATGAAATATATTAATAAAAAAATTGAATCAAAATTTGAAATTAATGGTACAAGAGTAATATTTTCAAATTTAAATAACAATAATAATTCAAATGTTGGAGGATTAATTTTTGAATGTGGTATAAATGATGAATCAATTGATAAAATTCGAATTAAAGAATTATTAGAAAAATTCAAAATTTTAAGTGATTATAAGATTAATATATTATTATTATATTTAGGTTCAAAAAATGAACAAGAATATAGAAATTTAATTGATTTTTATGATGGTATTTTTACAACAATGAAAGATTTTAATAAAGGAATTGAATTATTAATAACAAATTATAAAGTTGAATTAACAGATGAAGCTAAATTTAAAAAACAAGAAGAAATTAATGAAAAAAATTGGAGACTTGATTATAGGAAAAAAATGGAACAAGAAAAATTAAAAAATGAACAAGAAATGAAAGAAAATGAAAAATATAAAAAATTATCAAAATTTTCAAGTTTAATTCGAAATTCTTCTACAAATTATTATAATGTTCAACCAGCATTACCATTAAAAGGACCAGTGATACCAAATTCTTCTACAACAAGTTTACAAGTTAAGAGACCATTTGATTCAGTTTCATCTTCATCATCAAGTTCTTCTTTAAGTTCTAATAGAAATATTATTGTACCAAAATCACTTCAAAGGTTGGATAAATTGGTGGACAGTGTTAATAATAATTTATCAAAAAGACCAAAGGTTTGAAAAAGTTACTTATTTTGTATATTATAGATACTATTATTATATTTTTTATTTAAATTATTATAACTTACTTTTTTTTTTCACCGTTTCGTAGTGAATTGTTTTTTTTAATGGTGATCTATCTTTTAATCTTAAGTGCACCATGGCACATCCAACGGAAGGTCAATCAATCACAAAACGTTGAGATCTATCGATCCTTCCCGAGTGTATTGGAAGTCATTGCATTATGTAAGATAAATTTCATTTAATATTAAATATCCGTAACACAGTTAAACAAGGAATTGTAATAGAACTATCTTTTAATTATCTGTTATTCGTATCCGATGGATGTTGGTAGTAGGATCAAATCAGATTAGATTTAGATCTGAAACACCTGATGAAAAAAAAATTTTATCTCTACCATATTAGATTGATTAGACAATTTTGAAAAGTTTTACTTAGCCCTACAGTATTTTATTTCAATTGCTTAGCTATAGAACTTTCTTGCAACACTGGTATATCCACTCTTATAGTACCTATGGTATATAGTGTACATGTATCTGGATATAATGTTTGTAGTCAATGTAACTAATAGTAACGTTAACATTGTATTAGTCCATATTACTTTCGATCCATCCCACTATCCAGATATATACCTGGTATTTGTTAATATTTAGTTCAAGCTTGCCCATTCAAATATAATTATAATACCATGGTAATACGCTTAAAAATTTCGGGCTTTAATGTGCATAACAATATTAATTTGTATTCCCAAATTTAAAGCAATCAAAAACAAATGTTTGAATTAGATTCGAAACAGAATTGATCAACATCTATAATAATAATAATTTATCTTAGATCGTTACACAGTGTTTGGTTCTGTAAACGAGATATTCCTAAAACGGCCGATCAACTTATGATAGCCTACAATACAATTTAATTGTTTTTCATAAATCAGAATTTCGGAGCTCCATTATTTTATATATCTCAAACTAATTTCGGTAAACTATACATACATAAATTTTGTATATATTTCTTAACAATTATATATTCGGATCGAAATACTGTCTTTCAATTCCATAATATAGCTCTATAAATTGATCAAGTAAGTGTAATCTATCTGGATAGTTTAATTAAGATCATTGATTTATACAGTTTCAGGTTTAAATTTTCAAAATAAATTATCTCTGAACCAGATGGCCTAAGATTTTAATTTCGGGATAATGAATTGGAACTTCTTTTTGCACGTTTTTAAAGAGGTATTTTACCCCCACTAGATATATATAGACTAATTAAGTCTGATACTGTTATAATATTATCTGATTTAAGTAAAAAATTTTGCTTCTGAACGAAAATGAGTTAAGCACCAAGGTTCTTCTAGCTGAATATGGACTAACTTAAACAAACAATACAATAATTTGTTGAAAAAAATTTTTCGGTAAAAAAGTAGGGTTGAAACATGTTAAAATATACTTACCACTGGTAGCAGTACTAATGAGAACTGGATCCCGGTGATATGCAAGTTATATATTATTGCCTAAGCTACACTTACCAGTAGCTAGAGGTTTCTTCCGTACAATGCATATATGGTACCTAAAAATCTTCAAATGACCATTTAAATGAAAGTTCTGCAAAATTAAGCTTATAATATTATAAGATAATATACTAAATCTAAGCAACTAAACTCTGTGAACCCACTGATTTCTATTTCCATCACAAACTGTCTTCAGATCTCCACCTACTTAAAGTTTTAAATTTTGTTTCTAATAAAATCACTTAAAATCAATCCAAAAGATCCAAGAAACGACCCTCATGAAAACATTCAACTATTCTCCAAAAAAAAAAAAATCAGTGTCTTAAAAAAATATTCGAATAAAATCCCATCATAAACTTTTTCGCCTGAATTACCGTAATAGGAATATCAAATTATCAGATAAATTTTTTTTTTTTAAAGATTTGTATTTTAAAATTTTTATTAATGCATAAGTCAGAAACAAAAGTGGTGGTGCGCAGATCGCCCGTTTAGCTGCATAATTGAAATTAGGCCCTTATTGGCCAATCAGATAAGATTGATGAAAATGATTATTTTTTTTCATGTCTCACTTTAATGTAGCAGGATTAACAAAAAAAAAAAAAAGTAAAATCTTTAATTATTGAAATTTAAATATCTACACAATTAACTAAAAGTTTTTTGAAGATTGATCATCTTGTTGTAATTATTATATATTAGTTTAGAATAGAATAAGCATTCAATCTCTATGAGCTCTTCTAACACCATTGCCAATATTAATGACAAGAGATATATTGGACATCTTATAAAATCATTAACGGTTTTTATGTGCCTGGCTAAGAAATTTCAGGGATGGGCATTAAGAAAAAAAAATTTTTTTTTTTTTTTTTGTTAGACATAATCCAAAGTATTAATTGCTATAACAATAGAGGCAGATTATCTGATTGATACATTTTTAGGCTTTTAGTTTCTACAAACGGTTTTTTAAAACTTGAGAAATTCTTGGCTTTGTTTTCATTTTTTTTTTTTTTTTTCAACTGCAGTTACCTGGTACCTCTGATTATTGAATTTGTACTGAAAAAAAAAAAATTCTCCTTAATATTGATTCTAATTTTCTAGTCTGTGCTGAGTTATTCATTGGTCACAGGTATTTTCAATAGTATATATAAAATAAAACATTCCAATGATTGAATTAATTTAAGCACCAATATTAACGTGCATAATGTTTAGTTCAGGTATCAAATACCACTATCCGTTATAATTTATGATCAAGAGAGAAAATAAAAAAGAAACAAAAAAATTATATCCGTTAGAATGATAATCTCTCAAAAGATCAACTTGATATATATATATAATAATAATAACGTGCAATAAACTTCGGAGATAAATATTTTCTTATATAATCGTATTGCATCGTGTTACATTAATACCAGTATAATGCACATTTATCTAAAAAATCTTTTCTATCCAAATCTTTTTTTTAATAGCTTTTCTATTATTGCTTTTTTTTATATAAACAATTTATTTAAATAATCTTGCATTTCCCTTAAAAAATTCCCTTTTCTCTTGATTTCTTTCTTTAATCTTCAATAGCTTCTTTTTTTGCCCATAACCATCACTGTCAATACCAATATAATCCTAATGGCAGAAAAAAATTATATAACAGAATCAGTACAACCTACTGATAATGATACAGATATTGAAAAAACTCAATATAACGATAACATATCAACATCTAATAACAACAATGATATTGATGATCAATTATCAATAAAAAGTAAAGAAACAGCTCATGGGGTTAAAGAAATTGAAGCAATTGCACAAACATGGACTAAAAAACAATTATATATTTCATGGGCAGCAATGATTTTATTAATTACTGCACAAAGTTTACAATATAGTACATTAAATATTTTTGTTACATATGCAACATCACATTTTACACAATTTTCATTATTATCAACTTTACAAGTTGTTCAAGGTGTTATGAATGTTGTTATTAAACCACCTTTTGCAAAATTTATTGATGTTATTGGTAGATTAGAAGGGTTTATTTTATGTATTGCTTCATTATTATTAGGTATTGTATTATTAGCTGCTTCACCAAATATTGGAGTTTATTTTGCAGGTCAAGTTTTTCAAACAATTGGATCAGTTGGTATTGATTTTATGGTTTATGCATTTGCATTTGATGCATCAGATTTATCACATCGTGCTTTATTTACAGTTATTCCATCTTTTGCTTGGTTATTTATTTCTTGGACTAATGCACCAATTACAACAAGTATTTTAGAACATAGTACTTGGAGATGGGGTATTGGTTTATGGTCAATTGTTATTACTGGTTGTGCAATTCCATTATTAGTAATTTTAGCAATGAATAAAAGAAAAGCTGCAAAATTAAATTTAACAAAAAATACTATTAATTGGAGAGAATTTGCTGTTCAAATTGATTTAATTGGTTCAATTTTATTAGCTGTTGGGTTAGCATTAGTATTTGTTGCAATTCCTTTAGCATCATCAGATGCTGCTGAATGGAGAAAAGCTCATATTTTAGTTATGATTATTATTGGTGGATTAAGTTTAATTGCATTTATTTTTTATGAATTAAAATATCCAAAATATCCAATTTTACCAATGAAATTAATTAAAAATAGAGATCAAATGAAAAGTTTCTTATTTGTTATGTTTTATTATTTAGGTTATTTTATTTATGGTGCTTATTTTTTCGGTTGGTTAAGAGTTGTATTTGATTTAGATAATAGTCAAGCAAGTAATGTTTCAGCAGCCGCTGATACTGTTAGACAAGGTATTTCAATTTTAACTGCAATTTTAATTAGATATACAAGAAGATTAAGATGGGCTATTATTTGTGGTGCTTCAATTACATTAATTGGTGTTGGTTTAGTTTTTGCATTTAGACAACCTTATACTTCAATGGGTAAATTAATTGTTGCACAAGTTATTGAAGCATTAGGTGCTGGCATGATGATTACACCAAATCAAGTTTTAGTCCAAACATTTTGTTCTCATGAAGATGTTGCACAAACAACTGCTTTATATTTATCATTTTTATCTTTTGGTCAAGTTATTGGTGATGCAATTAGTGGATCATTATTTAGACATCATTACAGTAAATATTTAAAAGAATTATTTCCAAAACAAGATGCAGTTTGGTTAAATACTATTTTAAATGATTATACTGCAGCATTAGAATTTCCTTATGGAACTGATACAAGAATGAAAATTGTTGATGCTTATAATAGTACAATGAGAATTTTATTAATTCCTCCATTCTTTTTTTATGGTGCAATGTTTGTTATTTCTATTACTTTCCCAGATGTTAGATTAAATAAGATTAATGATGGTTTGAAAGGTTTGATTATTGGTGAAACTAAACCAAGAGATGAAACTGATGAAACTGAACAAGAATTGAAAAGAGCTAAAGAATCTCATTTTTCAACTCAAATTTGGAAATGGATTCAAAAAAAGAGAGGTAAATTACCTAAAGAAGAATAGTTCTTTTTGTTGTTTTGGTTTTATTTTGAACCTTGATTTTGTATAGATAGTTTGATTTATTTATTTTTTTTTTTTTTTTGTTTGTTATATATAGTAATTTTTAATGTAATAATGATATTTGTTTCTTTTGATTTTAGCACTAATGGTTCTAAGTGTCTAATGATGTATTGTAGAATATTTATATGTACATGTATACGGAATATATATGTATTATATAGCTGGTCATCTCAAGCTATGTAATGACCTTTTTTGTATTGAAATACTATAAGCATGAACTAAGTCAACCTTTCAAGTCCTTATACGTTATAAAACGCGTACAAGTGTACAAAGTAGTAGTAGTGGTGATGTTTGAATTCATTAATAGTTGTACACAAGTGTGTGTATTGATTGTCAAAAATTAATATAATTTAGGCTTGTGTTTGTTTTCGCGCAGTATAATGATCTCGATGAATTTCAAAAATTTAATGTCTTAGCCACTTGAGTTTTATGTTGATCAGGCATATAACGTTGATCAATATTTCAAAATTCGAGATCTATTATCCATAAACACAGTACTCTCGTCATTATATATGTATACCATTCAGTAGCTAAATTATTTAGAACTATAGTATATACATTGTACGATTCTAGCTACTTCCCGGTACAAGTTCTTGTACACTGGTTATATCTATGCTTCGTACAATGTACAAGTACAATTTGTACAAATTGCTCATACTATAACTGTATACTATATAGGTATCTGTTTAGTGCTAATGTTACATTGTAGTAAGATGATTCTAAAACTATTTATGGCCGTCAACTGTTAAATTTACTTGTGGAGATTCTTTAAATCGAGCAATCACAAACAAGTTTATTCTTTTTTGGAAAAACCTAGAAACAACTTGTTGATTTCAAAAAAATTTATATACACAGTCATTTATTATACAGTATATTGTTATGGTAGATACTGGAGCTTGAAGGATATCTACATGACTACAGGTTTACATATAACTATAGTATACCATAATAGAGTAGGACTTAATATGTCTCAGGGTTGATGCGTTCTTCCAGCCAACCATGGAACCAACCTTGAACACACACGTCATTACTTCCTTTAAGTGCTCTCAAAATATAGTTTGAAACATTGTTCACGTTATTTACATAATAAAACAACAATTCAGGTACAAATAGTTGAAATCACCACTATGACTATAGTATACCATCCTTATGCTCTTGGAATCTTTTGCTAACTCAAGCAAACCAATTATTAACGTATCGAATTTGGAATATTTGGTACCTTTTTAACTTATTTGAACTAAGTTAAAAATAGATTAGAACGGCATCAACTTAATTTAATAACTAGCCTTGTTAAGTACGTAAGTAAATTTTAATACTATTAGTAGCTATAATAATATAGCTCGATCGATTTCATTGACGAACTGTTTGAGACGAGAAAAGAGTGCCCCTTACCCATGGTAATGGGTCTATTTATAAATTCTAGAATACCTCGATCGGCAAATGATGTTATTAAATAATCAATGAGATTCATGATCTTCAGTAAATAACAATGCGGATAAACACTCTTTTGAATATTAAATTCAATAATAAAAAAAGTATAAATATCGATCATAAATTCCCTTTCTTTTTCCCTTTACCACCTCGAAAAAAACAAGATACCCTCCTCAAGCTATAAATATAAAAAAAATGTTAATTTCTTTATTAGTATTTGCTACATCTGTCTTTGCATTATTACCACCTATTCCATTAAGTGGGCCATTTTCTTTACGTGTTTCATCCAAAAATCAAAATATTAATGGTAAATATGTATCATTTTTACATGAAGGTGCAGCAATTGATTATGCATTTGTAACATCAGATACACCATTAAATAATTTTCAATTAAATGATACAGTATTATCAGCATCAGATCAAATGAATTTACCATACCCAGGAGGTGGATTAATTTTAAAATCAGCTAAATTCCCAGTTTTAGAAATTGGAGTTTTACCTGAACCTGGTACAGATCATTTTCAAATTGGTTATACAATTGATAATGTTAGTAGAAGATTAAAAGTTAATGGAACTCAAGATGGTTGGTATGCTTGTGAAAATATTCAAGATCCTTATAAATATAAATATCCTGCTGTTGTTTATATTGGTCCAAATGATTTACCACCTAAAGTTCCAGGTTCTCCATGTTATAAAATTGATTTAACTGCGACTTATGGGTATAAACATACTGATCCATTGGAAATTAAAAGAGGTGGACATGCTACTTTACCAGTTGAACAACCAGCAAAATCATAATTAAAAATATTTGAGCTCATTAGTCAACCTAAAATAAGTTATACTGAAATTATTTTATTTATAGTAATAATATTATAAGGTTTATTTTATTATTTCTTTTCATCTCGTAAGGCTGAAAGTTGGTACCTATCTCTTGCATTTTAATACATTACTAGTTGATAAATTTATTATTTAAAATTTAAATCGCTTCTTTATTTCTTAAATTTTCTCGCTTATAAATTTTTTGATCCCAATTGTTGTGCGTGAACAACACTAAGCTTTAACCTCACGTGATCTTTATTATCCACGTGATTACTTAGAACTCGCTAGCTACTCAGCCTCACGAAAGTAACGGTCCCATCTGAGATCTCGCTTGGGTTTCAAATGTTATGCAAGAGCAATCTAATCAGGGGAATACAAAAGAAGAGAAAACAAAAACGATGACTATCTATCTACAGTAACAATGCTATTATATCTGATGAATGTATAATAAACCATAGATTCTGAGATAGATATCAATATTCGTATCCATTCTATGTACACCTTGTAAATCTGATCTTGATAAAAATCTAAAGATCAACTTTTTAAAATTTCAAAAACAATTTTTTATTTTTTTTTTTTCATGTCTGTTTCAACTGTTTTCTCTACTCAATGAGGCTTAAACTTAGACGAGCAATCAAAAAATTATTTCCACTCAAAGTTATATTCTGACAACATGCTTAAGACATTGTTTATTACAGTAGAATTTAGAGAAAAATAAAAAAACAATCGAACTTTTAGAAGCAAAGCAATCAAACTACAATATTGTAATGTCTACGTCACCTACATCATTGATTGTACTCTAACAATTCCCCTCTCCATTAACACATAAATAGATCACTGAATCCAAGAAAAAAAAAAACTTATCAATCAAAACCTTTATTTCTCTTCATTTTACTAATAATATCTACAATATACTAACAATAAAAACACACAAAAGCAATAGCTAAAAAAATGGCATTTTCACAACGATTAATTTTAATTACATCTGGAGAAACAGAAACTACAGCAGAACATCGATTTCATTCAAAAAAAACAAATGATTCATTAAATGAAAATGGACAAAAAAGAATGTATTTAATGGGGAAACATTTAATTGGACCAGATAAATTTATTAATCCAAATAATATTTTTAAAATTTATTGTTCACAATTAGATTGTGCAGAAGAAAGTATGAATATTATGTTACAAAGATGGCCTGGATTACCACAAGCAGAATTTAAAAAAGAATTAAATGAATTTGATTTTGGATCATATGAAGGAATGACAATTGGTGAAGTTAGAGCAAAAAGAGCTGAAGAAAGATGTACAAGTGATGAAGGAATTTTAAGATATGAAGTTTTAAAAATGGGATGTGATGGTGGTGAATTAAGAGCAGATATTGAAGAAAGATGTTCAAGTTTTATTGCACAAGCACAAGGTGATTTATGGGATGGTATGGAACAAGGTCGAAGTGTTGATATTTTAGTATTTGGTCATAAAAAAATGTTTCAAGGATTAGCTAGACAATGGAGAAATCCTGAATGTAGTGTTAGATTTCAAAGTGATGATTTTCATTTTGTTATTGGAGATGGTGAAATAGCAGTTTTTACATTAGATTATGAAAATAAAGGAATGCCTGCGATTAGTTTAGCAGGTGGATTTTGGTTACCAAATAAATAGACAGTTTAATAATATATATAAATAAATAATACTAAAGTTTTTCAACATTAGAAGAATTTTCTTTTTCATCTTTATTATCAGAAGAAGCATGAACAACTTCTAAACCTTCAATTTGTCCAACATCTAAACCATCAATATCATGAACTAAATGATCAAATGATACTTTTGGTCCTTTAAAGAATTTTCTTGCATAAACGATATACCAAATAATTGAAATTAACATTGGTGAAAAATAAACAACAACTGTCCAATTCATTGTTTGTGGAGTTAAATTACTTCCTTTATAATTTGGAATACATAAAATTGGTACCATTAATAAAACAAAACATACTGCAATAATACCAATTGGTCTTGATAATTTACCTAAATTCCATGGTCCTCTTTTAAATTTTTTAACAAATAAAACCTTTAAAAAAATTGGAATTGTAAATGCAACATATGCTGATACTGCACCAACACTAAAAATTGCACCAATTGCAATATCACCAGCATAAATTAAACACATAACACAAACACCAACTGCACCATTTAACCAAACTGCATTAACAGGAGTTTGAGTCTTTGGATGAACTCTTCTCCAATATTTTGATAATGGGAAACAACCATCTCTGCTATAAGCATATTTAACTCTACTACATGAAACAAATGCAGCAGTTCCCATGAAAAATGCACCAACAATTGTTAAAGAAACAACTAAATAAACCAAACTATCTGGTAAAACTTGTTCTAAAAATGCAACAAATGGTTGACCACTTGATGCTTCTAATACTTTTGGAATATCTTCAATAGTATATGCAATAACTAATTGAAAAACCCAACCTAAAATACCACCAGTAATTGCAGTCATCATAATAGCCCATGGTGAATTAACAGCACTATTTTTACATTCTTCTGCTAAATGGAATGGTGCATCATAACCTGCAGTTGTCCACATAATTGAACTAAATGACATTAAAATTGCTAAACCATCTGGCCAATCTGTTGAATTTGTAAATTCACCCCAAACTTTTTTAGAATCATTAAATTTTGGATTAGTTCTTTTATTACCAGCTAAAATAACAATAATTGCAACAAAAATTGCTGTACCATTAAATATACAACCAAAAGAATTAAATCTTGCTAAAAATTTTGTACCCATTGATGCAATAATAGCTTGAACTAATAAAACAGCGACAACAACTAAAAAAACATGCCAATGTTGAGGAACATAAGTTTCATCAGTCATACCTTTTAATGTTAATGCCATTGATGCTAAACCATAATCAACTGATGGTGCTGCAATTGCTAATAATAACCAATTACTCCAACCAGTAACCCATGCAGCAAACGGACCCCAACCTTTTGGTGCTAAAACAGCTGATGCATAATATAAACCTCCAGCAGTTGGCATTGAACTACATAATTCTGCCATTGACATTGCAACACATTGGACACCAACCATTGCAATTAACCAACCCCATGTCATTGCTGGTGTACCTGCTGTACCTAAACCATAAAATAATGTTGATGCGATAGATGGTAATAATCCTAATAATGCAAATGAAACTGAAAATGATGAAAATAATGATAATTCACGTCGAAGCTCTTGTTTATAACCTAATCCTTCTAATGCTGCATCATCTGCTGTTTTGTTAAGTTGTTTTGAAACTTGGGGTGATAACCCTATATCTCTTTCGTCTGTCATTATTGTTGTGGATGTTCGTGTTTTGATGATATATATAATAATTTGAAAATATAAAAAAATCTAAAAGAAAAAAAATAGCAAATTGTTTTTCTTATATATATTGATGATTAAATTTATTTTTTTCTTTTTAATAATTCTTGGAGGGTAATTACATGTTCTAAATCTGGTAATTTAAAATAATCGTGTTGTATATGTGGTTCCTAACAGGTTTTCGATAAATACATTTTTGCGGGGAAAAAAAGAGAGAGAGAGAATCTTTGAAACTGTTTGCAAGGCTGTTTAAAACAAAAAAAATTTAGACAACCAATTTTTTTTATTAGTAAAAGAAAAGAAATTACTTGTTGAGATAAGCCTATGAATATGTATTTTCAAAAGTTAGAAGAAGCTATTTGTTTTTTTTTTTTTAATTTAGTTTCAAAAAGCAATATATATTCAACTGAAATTAGTTGTAGATTTATTTTTGTATCTCATCGTGGATTGTAAACCGGATAATATCTTAGAACAAATGTTATAGAGTTTCCGAGAATTTTTTTATTATCTTGGAGTCGAAGATCATGAAATTATTAGTCTATCTATTCGATTTCGAGATGAAATACTAATATATTTTGTGATATTAGGTGATAATTATAACAAAAATCAATATACTTACTTCATACATACATTATAAACATTTGTATCTAATTCCTGCATTATCTCTGATATCAGGACCCTTCTTATCACCTATTTTAAAAAGATAATGATAACATCAAGATCAAGCTTTTCTTATTTCTATATGGCTATGGTATGTTTTTGATCGTGTATCATAGAACTGTGATGGAGTTGCTTAATTTGAAAAAAAAAAAAAAAAAATTTCAAACCAATGCCAAGTTCATAGTTTAGTGGTGGTATTATAATAAGATCGATGCCAATAATGTACAGGCTTTACTAATTAGGTCTGTAGCTACTATAAATTAGAAGATGAACAAAAACAAACAAACAAAAAATCTATATATCATAATTAATTCTCCCCGCAATAGTGGGAAACAACCCTTTTTTAGACTACAAAAAAAAAAGTTCTATATGTCAGTTGATGACTTCTCGAAAAAGCCCATTGTCTTGTCTCGAAAAATGTTCACACTGTTTTTTATTCAAGCAAGAGTGATTTTTGTTTTTAGATGGACTAGCCACTATAAAAAATCGTTTTTGATTTTACAGTATAGACAGGAAATATTAGGACAAATTACTAGATATTTAAAAGATTAGTAAATATTGTTCAAAATGGTTTGATATTGAACAAGAATTGGTTTGCATTATCGAGCATAAAGGGCTCGGTTCATTTCAGTTCAAAAATTCAGATCAATAAAATATGCTTTGCCCACCGGAGGAACATAACCCTTTTGAAAAACTTTAAATAATCGCGGTTTAAACATTCGCGGGCCCTTGAAGCTTCAATTAGTGCTGCTTAAAAAAAAAAGCTTCAAAAACTTAAGCAGTAGTTAGAGAATTAAGCCCATGCAAACCCCACACATAAAAAAAAACAACAACACCAAAAAACAATCCAGAGTTAAAAATATCAATGGACATAAGAAACCATCAAAGTTTGAATCAAGATTGTTTTGTTAAACCTTCTCCCGGATACATACCGAAATATTAAATGATATTAATCAACTTCTCGGAGATTTTCTGGAGCAAACATTCACATTTTGATCAAGTATATTTAGTAGTTAAGAGATTATAGTCAATGAGGGGTGAAAATTACTTCTATTAAGTTAATTTGCCACTTTAAAAATGGAGATAACTGTGACGGATATGTTTAAAATCAAATTTTAGAAAGGGATCTTAATCTAAGGGTAAACAAATATGTGTTAAAAAGTCTAAGTAAATGACAATAGAAGCATCAATTGTAAAATAACAAATAAAGATAACGAAATATTTCTTGGTATAGAATAATAACAGGGGAATTTTATAATCTGCTTCAATTAATTACTAATGTATTGATCAATGCTAAACTTAGTATACAGGATATCATGTTAAAATTGTGGATCATAATATTTATTACTCTTAAAAGAAGCATCAAAATAATGCCTTGAATCAAAATTAAATAGGTGAGACTTGCGCACGGTTCGTATTTTTTGTAAATCAGGAAGGTACAAGAGGTTTAATACAGCTTGAGGGATAAAAATCGATGAATCACAAACACCAAAATGATCCATAGTCATGGAGACGCATCAATAAAATTTGTTAACTACCAGGTAAATTTGATTCTTTTTTTATCAAATATTGCCTAAGAAGAAAAACTATCTAAAACAAGATATGGCTAAAATAGAACAACTTGGTTGATGATAACTTATTCTTTTTGAGATAAGTTTTATCTACCAAGGACGTCTAAGAGATAAGTTGATTGCTTAGAACAATTAATAGTCACTAGTTGATATACTGTATATCAATGGTGGTTGGTATCATAGCAAAAATCGTATTATTAAAAAGAAAATCGAATAACATGGTAATAATAAAGACTCGTATTATTTTATGATAAATGATCATTATAAGAAGATATCAAATGTGCGGCTCTGATATATAATTTCTGTAAACCAATTACCCAGTACTCAGTGTAGAAGAAACTAATTAATTAAAAAAAAGTTAAATTGTTAACTAAAGATGGTGGGTATCACAGATAAATTTAATTAACTAAATTCCCCCTCGAATTTGAGATCATTCAACCCTGCTTTTTGCACTAAAAAACAACCTTAACGCCCACCATCCAATGTCAGTACTGTTATTCAAATATAAAATACCCCTCCCTCCACTGGTACTTACCGTTTGATGCATCATATTGTTGTCCACTTCTTTCAAGAAAAAAAGTTTAATTAGCAGTTTCAATGAGCCGAAAAATAAAAATAGAGGTGATGATGGTATCAGAAATTAAAAAAAATAAAAAAAAGATGGGCGATCCTATCCCATTATTATCCCACAATAGAAGTTTAGAAGCCCTTTTTTATAAAACAACAGCCTGCTTCTCCATAATTTTTTTTTAAAAAAAGACTTTTTTAATCTAATAAAAAAAAAATGGTTGCTGCTTGATTTATCGTGTTTGTTTGTTTGGGTATCCCTCCACTTGGTTGAAGTGGGCAAGTATATCCGGATTGATTCTCCTCTTCTTTTTTTTTGATAATGGACAAAAAAAGACATCATAAAGCAGCTAATACAATGCCACTACTTCTCTTTATAATATGATTAGCACCGGTAAGTGGGCAGAGAAATGAGGAGGTCCTAAAATTCTAGACTCTGCATAAATTGGGTATTGTTGGTAATGGTATTAATGTACTGGCTTGATACTAAAATACTTTTGTTGCAGTATACGTATATGCTTTAAAGTCGAATAAAAGCAAAATATACCTGAGGTATGTTGAGTAATTCGCTTAACGTATGATGTGCTTTGTGCTGGTATATAATATAATTTTATGCTTTAAACTAATCAATTGTTCCGTGTTGGATTTTTAGCTTTCTTATGAGCTAAGTAGTTGTAAATGCTGATTGAAAGATCTTATTGGCTAAACTCTCATAATGCGTTTTGTTGTGTTAAAAATGCTGAAAATTAATAGTCATTACATTGTATAGGTAGTGTAATAAAATAGTTTAATACTATAATAAGTCAAAATAATTAATGCAGTCGTAAAATAAATTGCAATAGGTTGGAAAAATATATGCTAATAAA
The DNA here is from genome assembly GCA_030564325.1 of Blastobotrys capitulatus. Taxonomy (NCBI): domain Eukaryota; kingdom Fungi; phylum Ascomycota; class Dipodascomycetes; order Dipodascales; family Trichomonascaceae; genus Blastobotrys; species Blastobotrys capitulatus. The sequence continues at coordinate 19,490 of JAJLUL010000107.1, read as the reverse complement.
CAGAGTAAATTTGTTAAATAATTGGAAGAAAAAAAATTAATTACAATTTTCATGAAGATTAAACTCTTTTTATATATTTCTTGGATGGATACTGAAAATCTGATGATAATTCGGCTAAACTTTCTCAAGATTAAATATTTACTGAAATTCACAAAAATTTAAACTTTTTTTGCCGACATTTTAAAACACCGATAGCCTTAGAGAATGCGGCTCAAACTTTAAAATTACCAAGAAATATATCTGCATCATCAAGGTTAAAATATAGCTAAGAACTTCAATGTGTACAATTGTACGGCTGTTACTCTTTTAATAAGGTTTTTTATTCGAAACTTATAGATTTTTCTTTATTTATACTTGGTAGCAAAATCTAGAAAGAATTCCGTTATACTTTCAGACTCAATACAACCTTTAGTTACGAGAAAAAAAAAAAAAAAACAATTCCGCTCAAAATCAATCATGATAGTAAAAAAAAAAATAATATATATGCAAAGAAAAAGTTATATAAAAAAATTTTGAATAGTTAATAAAAAATTCTAGAAAAATGCTAATAAAAAAAAAGAGAACCATGCCAATAATTACTCTTGATGAACAACTTTAATCTTTTCACCATCAACAACTTCATTAGGTTGAAGATTATGTTCATTACCAACTTCAACATCTAATCCTTCAATTTCATGAATTAAATGATCATAAGAAACTTTTGGACCAGTAAAATTCTTATGAGCATATAATAAATACCATGTTAATGATAAACACATTGGTACCATATAAACAACAACTGTCCAGTTCATAGTTTGTGGTGTTAAATTTTTACCATTATAATTTGGAATACATAAAACTGGTACCATTAATAAAACAAATGCTGTTGAAATAACACCAATTGGTCTTGAAAATTTCCCTAAATTCCAAGGTCCAACTTTAAAATTTTTAACAAAAAAAGTTTTCATTGCAATTGGGATAATAAATGCAATATAAGCAGCAATTGCACCAACACTAAAAATAGCACCAATTGCAATATCACCAGCAAATACTAAACATAATAAACAAACCCCAACTGAACAATTGAAAAAAACAGCATTAACTGGAGTTTGAGTATATTTATTAACTTTTGCCCATTTAGAACTAAATGGGAAAGTACCATCTCTTGAATATGCAAAAACAGATCTACTACCACCAATTAATGAAGATTCTCCCATATTAAAAGCAGCTAAAATAGTTAAAGCAGCAACAAAATACATTAATCCTCTTGGTAATGTAGCATCTAAATAATTAATAAATGGTTGACCAGTTTCTGAATCCATAACTTGTCTAATATCTTGAACAGTATATGACATTGTAACTAAAAATGCAAATCCAAAAATACTACCAAAGATTGAAGTTAATACAATTGCCCATGGTGAATTAATTTTGGTATTACTAGTTTCTTCTGATAAATGAAAACTTGTATCATAACCACTCATACTCCATAAAATTGAAGCAAATGACATTAAAATAGCAATACCATCTGGCCAATCTGTTTGATTTGTAATTTCACCCCAAACTTGTTGATTGGTATTAAATTTTGGTGTAGAACGTTTATTTGCTGCTAAAATAATAATCATTGCAACAAATAATGCTGATCCATTAATAATTGTACCAATTGTATTAATTTTAGCTAAAATTCTAGTTGGTGAACATGCAATACAAGCTTCAACAAATAACATACAAACAGTTAATAAAAAAACATGCCAATTTTCCATTTTATAAGTTGGATCATGAAGACCATTTAATGTTAAAACCATTGTTGATAATCCATAGTTAATTGAAGGAGCTGCTGTAACTAATAACATCCAATTACTCCATCCTGTAATCCAACTAGCAATTCTACCCCATCCTTTTGGTGCCAAAACAGCTGAACAATAATATAAAGCACCAGCAGTTGGCATTGAACTACATAATTCCCCCATTGATAATGCTACACAATTAACACCGATTGTTGCAACTAACCAACCCCATGTCATTGCTGGTGTACCTGCTGTTCCCATACCATAAGGCATAGTTGATGCAATTGATGGTAATAAACCAAGAATTGAAAATGACACACAAAATGATGACCATAATCCAAATTCTCGACGTAATTCTTGTTTATAACCTAATCCTTCTAATGCAGCATCATCACTTGATTGTACTTGTTTTTGTGAATTCTGTGGTGATAACCCAAGATTTGATTCTTCTGACATATGTGGTATATAAATAAATAAAAATAAATAAAAAGTTTTTGTAAAGTTCAAAGAAATAAAAAAGGGAGAATTAGAAAAGAAATAACGATCGATGGGATTATATTTAAATGATTTTTATTTGAAATTTTTTTTTTTTTTTTTGGAAGACTTATTTAAACAAGAGAATGATGGACCCTTGATAATGCGGGGGTTGTTTTAAGCTTGGTTTATGATATACAAGTAATATTTGCTTTTAGTAATTCTTGTTTTTTTGTTGAAATTTTTGGTGTAGGCTTCTTTGACCTATTATTACTAAGTGTAAATATCGCTTTGCGCGAATATTATATTAGTATTACGGGTACAAGAGTATCGATTTTTATGATACAAATCATTTTGCAGTTTTATTACTAGTAGTTATAATATTAGATACTACTTGAAGAAAACCTATAGGATTCCAAGATTAAGGAAAAAAAGCTTATTTGATTTTAGATAAGTTTCTTCTTTTTCTTATGAGATCTTGGGTGTAAACATTTTTTATATGAGGTATAAGATATCATAATATGCTATAAAGATTTTATAGACATTCAAAGACTTTTTCAAAGATAGAAGGTATTATTCTCCCTTATTGTATCATTTTATGTTTAAATACATTTATATAAACACTTTGTTGAATCATGATGGAACAGTATTTGTATGCTTACAGTTACAGCCAGTGAAGGTTCTATCAATTTATATGACAATGTTGATACTTATCAAAATGAATCCTATAGGGTTTGCAGACCCGCTCTAAAACATTAGAACTAAAATCCCCTATAATTAGCTGTATATATTATCATCATATCGATATCAAAAGGTGGGTAAACTGCTTATCATTAAACTGAAACAACAGCCTGGTTTTGAATAATACCTGTATCATATATATCTTGTAAACTATAAAATTTAACCACGCCTTCACTTTGTTTTCTAAAAGTGTATCTGCATCACCCCTACCTGGCAGGTATACATCAGGCATAATTTGACTTAGTACTTTTAAGCCTTTTCCCTTTGATGTATAATACCACCCCCAATCCTTTTTCTAAACAGTACCAGCAATAACCTAAAAATATTTTTGAAATTTGTTTTTAGATCTGCTTATTTGAGAAATAGCGGGGTCTTTATAAGAAGATATAATATAAGAAAAATCGGTGCTTATTCGGGTTTAAGGTTCAAATTTGAGGTATGATTGATAGATGACTATTGATCATCTCGATGATTTCTCGGAAATTCTTAATTACAATGTAATCCATAGATTTTCACTGACTACCACCCGCTTAAGCATAATAATTTCCAATAATGCCACAGTATCGTAATTTAAACTGATAGATTAATTTAGGAATATATTCACGTAAATCTAATTGAATCTTGGCCATTTATTTTCGTTGGTATGATAGTAGATCTATACATGATTAATAATACTTATCAAGATAGTATAATACAGAATATTTTCTTATTATGGTATCTTCATTAGACTACTCGACAATCAGTCAATCATCAGCGAAGCTCACTATAAGCTTATAATATATCTATTACATGGTGTTAACACTTACAGTCAGTGTACAAGCAGCATAGAAAAATAGCAAACTTATAACGAGAATGATTTAATATTTTTTTTTTGCGGGGAAATACCAATTGAATTAATCATTATTTAAGCATAAAAACACGATTCAATTCCATTCACGATTTCATTTTTAAAATCACACATCATACAACAAAACAATCCAATTAACCTGGGGCGGCTCTTTTTCTTTTATTGCCACAGTAACGGATTTTAGATACGTGATTTGATATGACTTGATTCAATTTGATTTGAAAAATTTAGTGGGGTGCACAGCTTGAAAATTTTCAATTCGCAAAAAATAATTGATCGATAAGTTTTTCCCCGCTTTTTTTTTGTCTACTTTGCCGATACCGCTCGATTTATTAACGATACCGGTCTAGAAAATCTACTGTGTATAATAATGCTTTAAATACTAATAGCGATGAAATAACTAGATATCGAGATTGCAAAGGTTGAAAGGTATTAATTAAACTCTATAGTTTGTGTCTACGACCTTTCTATCCGAAGTTATAGATCATTGTCAACTAAAAAGTTGATTATGATTCTATAGACATACGTGAACATTATATTATAACGATGTATAAATTACATGGTATATACTATAAATTGCATTTAATCTAATTATTATAATTGAAACTTAAATTGAATTGACATCATATAATAATTGTTCGTACAATTTTACACTAGTCTAACTCACAAAATATCTGAAAAGTTGTTAAGCAGCCTGGGCATGCACTTCATCAGATTGACTATCAATGGCTTAGTACACTAACGGTAAATTGAGATAGACTATCATCTCAACAGCCAATAGATGACTAGGATTATCTCTTTATATCGCGATGGGCATTATAAATGTACACTAACCCCTCAATATACTTAGAATATGTGCGGAAATTATTTATAATGCAATTAAGTTATTCCGTTCTATGTATAATATTCCATAATAAAGAACAGAGAGTACTAACTTACCAACCTCAAAGCATCATGATAGCGGAATTATAAACGTTTCCATCAATTGCAAGTTTTTATTTCTTTAAAGATAATATATTAATGATTGTACTCCAACTTGGCGTTTTTTAAGAACCTAGACCATTAATCAATTGATGTAATAGATTTATTACCAGTGCAGGTAGTATATCAATTAAAAAGATAATCAATTGTCGTGATTATTTAATGAAAGAGGGGAAATAGATGGGTTAGTTCTTAGTACTTGTTATTAACATAAAAAAATGAACCTGTCGCTAATTAACATTAAAAGTTCCTGATTGAGTAATTATTATTCATCAGTTTAAAAATTCGTAAAAACCTTATAATATTATTATTTGTATCACACTAAACTACAGTAGCCATTTTGGAATGGGTATTAAATGTAATGTAGTTTATTTGGATTTTAAATCTTCGGTTATTCCCAATTAAAGAAACCGAGCAATTATATTGTTGTCATGGCGAATAAGCTATAGATAGAAACAAACCTAGCTAGGCTACTTAAAGTTTTGCAGAACGCGAATGATTTAAGTTAAAAATGTATATGCAGTTTGTACGCGTCCGTGCTTTGAAAAATAGTGTACAAGTATTTAAAAGTGTACAATTGTATATGAATTCAAGGACAGGGACGAAACTTTGAATCCTTTTTCTAAACTTTGCTAAATTAATTTTGACAAAAAAAATAATTATAAAATGTTATTAAAAATTAGTAATAAGTCAGTCAATATCTATGGTAGATATACTAAGCAAATATAGCTTAATTATTTATCTAAGTTGACTATTAATATGACAATAATTGGCAATATATAGATCTATATGCAAAAATGTATACTCTATATATTAGATATTGATATGATATCATGAATTTCAGGTAACTTAGACACATCCTAGGCTTGTTGTACACATTATTACTACAATATACAATCAAGGCATCGTTTATATATTTATACTCCGTAATTACATACATGTAGGTAGATGATAAAATATTATAAAATAAAGTATATATTTTTTATACAAAAAACCTGTAAAAACCTGTGATAAGTATAGACATCGGTATTTTAGCAATTGAAGACTTTATCTTTTAAATTTTTACTTTTTGATGAGTTTTTTATGAAATAGGGTATTGATTGATGGTGAAGAGGGTATCTTAATTAAAGTACTATGTGGATGTATAGGTTGTATTAGTTAACATGACAATTAATTAGTAATTAGTTTGCGGGGTAGAATTGATTATATTATCCGCGGCTAAAAATGTAATGTATTAATCAATTAACATATAATATCAATAAAATACTTTAAATTGATCGATCGAATTGATCAAACCAAATACTCAAGAAATAAATATAAACCATAGTTGATTATATTGATTTAAAATGTACTTGTATACATATGGGATGCCAACGTTAACGGTAAGTACTAGCTAGATAAATATAGTCTTTATATTAATCTTAAAATTGACCAGTGAATTGCAGGTGTCTGTGAAATAGTATATGTATACTATATATCTAGTGCTAGCACTATTATCTTATAACCGAGAAGCAATATTTATTGGTATATTTCATGCATGTACATACAGCGTGCATGTAGCTAGCTGGTTACTTTAACTAATTCTTAATTGCAATGGCCCACGTGTACTGAGAACTAAACCCAAAAAGCCTCATTATATGCGGCTCATTTTGCTCAAGCTCACCATCATCATGATCGATTATATATATATCATAATGGTGGATTCTGAAGCGAATATTGAATTACCACACACAGGTCGAGATCTATATACATCATGATATTAAATCTGGCATATTAGGCAGTTAATTATTTATAGTATAAATAGTAGGTCAGTCCCTTAAAAATTACTCTTCTTTATTTTTTGAAGCATCCTGACAGAATGTAGCCAGTACAAAAAAAAAAAAAAAAAAAATCGCAGCGATTTATAGCAGCAAACAAGCTCACAACTTGCTATAGATCTCGATTTATCTGTCTTTGACAATGTTTACTTTAACTGGTATACCGCAATATTAAAAACAAAAATTTAAGAGTTGGACCTAGAAAAAAAAAGAATTTCAAGCTTCTTTAAAGGCTATCTTTGCAAAGACTTGAATTTTAAATCTCAAACTGATAGTAATAATCATGTCTTGTTGATTAATATTTATGTGTCCAATATTGTCCAATAATAAAACAATAAAAAACAATGATCGCGATAATCTTTTATTTTAGATTTCACGTGACTTTTACATTCTTTAAGCATGTTTAACGATGACTCCCAACAAGAAAAAAATGTTTTTGATTATGATTATGTGTTGCCGTACCATTTTTATATATAAATGATACAAAAAGTCGTCAATAAATAGTACCAGTGGTAGTTTGTTTTGTTAGTCATATAGAGATTGCATTGCTCAATAACAACAATCATAGAATAAAAAAACCAGATATCTCAATAAAAAAACTCATTCTTACCAAAATTCATTCACTATTTATAAAACCAAATATCCTTTCATTTAGTTCAATTAGCATATCAACTCGATAGATACTATAAACGACAGAAAAAAAAAAAAAAAAAAAAACGAAAAAATGGATGAATGTATCTTTTGTGGATATTGTGAAAGAAACCAACCAGGTCAATTAAATGATGAAAATGTTTTTATATCAACAGATCATATAGTTGGATTCTTAGATATTCAACCATTAGTCACAGCAGCAGCTCATGTACTTATAATTCCAAGAAAACATTATTGTCAAATTAATGATATGGAAAATGATAATTTACAATCAGCAGCATTAGGAATAGCGTTATCCAAAATTTCTAGTGCATTGTTAAGATGTAAATCAATAAAAGCTGAAGCATTTAATATTGTTCAAAATAATGGTATACAAGCTGGTCAAGTTGTATTTCATGTTCATTTTCATATTGTTGTTAGACCAAGAGATGGTGATAAAGAAACTGATAAAGTTAAAGATTTGTTAATTAATGGTCCAAAAAATAAAACAGAAGGTTGGAGTTTAAGAGAAAGGTTATCTTATAGTGCTCATGTGTTTGGTAGAGGTAAAAGAGAAGATTTAGATTTTGAATGGAATAATACAATTGTTCCTGAATTAAGAGATAATTTAAAACATTTTAATGGTGGATTATCAAGTAATTTATAAATTTAAATTTTGCTGATAATTTTCGGTTTATGAAGGTAACTAACTACTTCCAAGGTGTCAATAATATACTGTATATTTTTTTTATAGATTTGCATTTGAAAGAGAAAAGAAATTTTAGATTTCACTTTGTACACTACTAGATAATCTGATTATTGATCGATAATCAGATAAAAATTTTCAGGTTTTAAAATAGCAACATCATTTAGTAAGGAATGACTTTAAATTTAAAACAAAATCAACATTACATGTAACCTAAAATTTGTACTTTGGTACCAGGTATACGTACTTTTACAAGTACGTATCATAATGACACAGAGTAATCGATCAAAAAACTAAAAAATAATACGGCTCAGTAGCATTATAGTTAAATCATGATACCCGATATAAACGAGATCGTTAAATTCGAAAGCTTAAAATCATCGATCAAACATACTTTAAATTTGTATATGTATTTTTTATTCGGCGCGAATCATTAATTGCAATTAATTGTTACAGACATTTCATTATAGCGTTGTAGTGGATGGTTGAATTCAGATTTAAATTTGCATTAGACTATGTACAATTGTATACATATATGCCTGAAACATTATAGACCACTCAAATCAGATAATATTGATTTTGATATATACAAATTTTTTCAAAGTGCTAACTCGGTAAAATACATTATGTTTATTTATATCATTAAACCTGCTAGTTGGCTCAGAGTTTTAAGTAATTTGTTTACTGCAGAATCCTACAAACTATGTAACGTCAAATGCACTTTTATGATTTGAGATGGATCGATCTTACTGGTAATAACATAAAGTAAAACATAAAAAATTTGAGACAATTGATCTGATAGAAACATTTGATCAGATTAATAATCAGTCTGATTTGTAATCCATCATACACTACTCTAAAAAACTCAGTATTATATTGTATTAACTACCTGGTATACTGTAGATTGATCAGATTATCTTTGATAATCTTTTGAATAAGTATTCTGAACATCAATTGACTGATAATCATTAATTAGATCAAAAGGTTTTATATATCCGTATTAAGACGCCCCGAGTTTAAGCACTAAAAAGAATTATTTTTACATGCAAGTCAGCAATTTTCAACTCAAGGCTTTCGGAGGAATCCTGTTTAATCTACATTTAGTTAAAAATTATTTACATATGTGAATCTGCTTGAATGATCTTTCAGTTGTCACCGCTAGTGCTGTTGCTAAGTTGGTTGAGAACTGAAAAGATCAACAGATTGTTGACAAACTCTATAATGGATCGATCCGATTTATACCTGAGTACCTGGGGGATCAATTATATGACGGATCAAACTCATTGCATTGATATCAACGTTCAAAAAACTCTAGATCTATATACCAGATACCGGTATTTGGTGGTAGATATTTATATTGGCCTGTTAGCCTTGTTAAAATTAATCTACTTCTGTTAATATAGTCTGTGTGTATAATAAGGTAAAGGTTATATTTTGGTCCCTGATAAAACGAAAATCGAATATTCTTACTGTGATCAATAATACCAAGAGTTTCTCAATGCCTAATTTTTTTTTTCATTCTTTAAATTTTAATCTCCATCTAATAGTGCGTAACCAGGTACCCCTTGAAAAATTTTCTTACAAGCCAAATTGAACTGACATAGACTTCGATTCAGGGAACAAAAAGCTAGGCATATGTATTCATGGAATCATTACCTTAATACTCACAGTACCACCTGGCCACCGGTATTGAATACCAACACTTCTGGAAGATATTATTAAACGTTCGTTATAACGTTGGTACCTCTAAAATGTATTGCATTAGAGACTATAGTATACTTTCTTTGAGACTTGGCAAGTTTTGTAATTGATCACTAAGTATAGTGTATTATCCTGATGTATACTTCAAAGCAGTGATGTTTTGAAGCAAGTTAACAGGCCTAATTAGCTATAGTTTATTTACAAAAAAGGAAAACTAAACCCTAGTTGTGGGTGCATGATTAAATTTGACTGAAAAAAAAAATTTCTTTTATCTGATTTGTTGTGTGCATATTTTATAGATTTGTTTTTTTTTTCGGCCAATAGAAATATCTAATCAATCAAAAGGATGCATCAACTGTAGGTACTAACACTTTAAGCTTGCGCATGCAGTACTATTCTTTTTCTTGTTTGATCAACTCCGCGAGAAAACCCGATGTCTCAGATCTTAAAATACTTTTAACGGTGAAGTAAAGAAAAAAAGAAAAACTTTTAATAATAAAAAAGAACATAATGGTTACCTTCCATATCCATAAACTGTTATAATAAAATAATTGTTCACTAAATATCTAATCATGAGTTAATTTTGTTAATAAATTTTTGAAATTACAATGAAAAGGCTTTTTAAAAAAAAGATTAGATTTCTATCAGATTAATCAATATAGTTCATCAGATAAAAAATTTTTTTGTTGTTTTTCTTTCGAACACTGTACTGAGTCAAATTCAAAAATATACTAAAGAGTTTAAAATTGTCTTAAAAAGAAAGATTTTTTCAAAGACCATAACTTGAAAAAATAAATTATAAAACCAAATCCCATTTTTTTGTTTATACAGCTCAGTTACCAATAATAAATTATACAAAGCCCTGAAGTAAGACTCAGGTAAACAGCACTGCTTAAAAAGTTCATATAAAAAAAATAAATATTCGGATCGAAATTGACAAAATATAAGCCAAAAATATTTTTCGCTTTCGCCGACAACTTATCCATTGTATGCATTAGATTGAAATTTTTTTTAATTTTTTTTTTTATGATTATCAAGATCAGCAAATGTATCATTGAACATTTTTTTTTTTTTTTTTTAATTCACTCTAACTATAAATAGTTTAAAAAATTCCTTCAAAAAACAGATCTTCCTTTCTTTCATCAATCTTCCTCACCGACAAACCTATTCTATCCATGGAAGCCTTCAAATCAAAAATGCTTTTCAATAGAAAAGATAAACAAGATTTTGAAATAGATGAAAGATCAACTGATTTAAATGATTCAACTAATTTAGAAAATGAAGTACCAAAAGCCAGTGGTATTGCTGATATTGAAGCAGTTACTCAAGCATGGACTAAAAAAACATTAATTACCTTTTGGATTACAATTTTTGTTTTATCAGTTGCTTTAGCATTAGAAACTAATACCATGGGTGTTTATACAAATTATGCAACATCTTCATTTAATTCATTTTCAATGTTATCAGTTTTACAAATTGTTGAAAGTATTATTAATATTGTTGGTAAACCAATTGCAGCAAAATTAGCAGATGCAATTGGTAGATTTGAAGTTTTTGCAGCAAGTACATTATTTTTAGCAGTTGGTACTGCAATGTTAGCAGCAAGTCCAAATATTCATTGTTATTTTGCAGCTCAAGTTTTTTATACAATGGGTAGAGTTGGTATTCAATTTATGAATGGGATTTTTGCATCTGATATGACTGATTTAGTTAATAGAGCATTTTTCACTGTTTTACCAAATATTTGTTTCTTATTTATTCCATGGTGTGGTGCTCCAATTACAACTGCAATGTTAAAACATTCATCATGGAGATGGGGCATTGGTACTTGGTGTATTGTAGTACCAATTTGTGCAATTCCAATGAGTGTTATGTTATTTTTAAATCGTCAAAAAGCAAAAAAATTAAGAATTGGACAACCAAGAACAAAACTAAATTGGAAACAAATTTTATTAGAATTAGATATTGGTGGTTCAATTATTTTAGCTGCTGGATTAGCATTATTATTTATTGCTATTCCATTAGCTTCAAGTGATGCAGAAGTTTGGAGAACTGCCAAAACTTTATGTATGGTTATTATAGGTGGTATTTTATTAATTATTTTCCCATTTTATGAAATGAAATTTGCAAAATATCCAATTTTAACTTTTAGATTAATGAAAAATTTTAATATGATTAAAAGTTTTATCTTTATTATGTTTTATTATTTAGCATATTATATTTATGCACCATATTTCTTTGGTTGGTTATTAGTTGTTCATGGATTAAGTAATACTGCAGCAACTAATGTTAGTGCAGTTGTAACAGTTACATCAACATTAGGTGGTACAACAGCTGCAATTTTAATGAGATATACAAAAAATGTTAAATGGTTTGTTGTTGGTGGTAATGCAGTTCATATGATTGGTATTGGTTTAATTTATGCATTTAGAAATGTTAATACAAATGTTGCTAAATTAGTTGTTGCACAAGCAGTTGATGGTATTGGTGCAGGATTTTTAGGTACTCCAAATAGAATTATGGTTCAAACTTATTGTACTCATGCTGATGTTACACAAACAACTGCATTATATTTATCATTTTTAAGTTTTGGTCAAATTATTGGTGATTGTATTTCTGGAGCTGTTTTTAGATCTCATTATCCTAAATTTTTAAAGGAAAGATTCCCAGATGCAAGTGCAACTTGGATTAATACTATTATGAATGATTATACTCAAGCATTGAAATATGATTATGGATCAGATACTAGAATGAAAATTATTGATTCATATAATGATGTTATGAGAATTTTATTAGTTCCACCTTTTGCATTTTATGCAGTAATGTTTTTCATTTCAGTTTCATATCCTGATGTTAAATTAGATACAGTTGCTCATGGTTTGAAAGGGGTTATTTTTGGTGCACCAGATCCAAAAGCCGAACAAGAAGAATGTGAATTAAGAAATAAACGAGCTGCTGAATTTGATGAAGAAAGTAATACTGAAAATGGCATTTCAACTAATAATAATAGTATCAATGATACTAATAATAACAATATCAATATCAATGAACGAAGATACTAACTTTTGTAAATAATTTTTAATTTTTAATTTTTAATAATAATAATTTTTTTTTCTCTCAAAATATATTAGTAATTATATACAATTCTTTTTTTTTATACCTATTTCTTGCTTCTAACCCATCTCATAAATTGTTTCCAGAAATGTGATTCTCTTGCTCTTTCTAATTCTTTTTCACTATCTTCAGGATTAATTGATCCTGGTTTACCAAAAATTAAACCTCTAACACCGTCATCAACTTTATCTAATCTAACATCAGGGAATGTTAAACCTAAAATAATTAATAATCCATAAAAAACAAATGGTGGGATAAGTAAAATTCTCATTGTATCATTAAATGCATTAACAATTTTCATTCTATCAGGACTACCAAATGGCATTTTTAATGGAGCCATATTATTATTAAAAATTAAATTAATCCATTCTGATTTTGCATTTGGAAATTCTTGAATTAAAAATTTTTTATAATAATGTCTAAAAATTGAACCAGAAACTGCATCACCAACTGTCATCCCCATATAAATACTTGAAAAAAATAATGCTAAAGTTTGATTATTAGTTTTATGAGTACCAAAAGCTTGAATTAAAACTTGTACTGCAATCATACAAAAACCAGCACCAATTGCTTCAATAATTTGAGCAATAATAATTCTATAAATAGGTTCACCTGGAGTTCTAAAACAATAAACTAATCCAACACCAATCATTGTAACTGATGTACCAAAAGTAATTGCCCATCTAACTTTTCTTGTATATTTAATTAAAATTGATGATACAATACCAAAAACAGTTCTTGTACATTGAACAGATGCCAAAACATTTGAAGCTTCAGAATTTGAATAATTCATAACTACTTGTAACCAACCAAAATAATATGATTCATAAATACTATTACCAAAATAATAAAGCATTGCAAATAAAAAAACTTTAACAATTTCAGGATTTTTTAAAACTTGATAATCTAAAATTGGATATTTTGGATATTTAAATTCATAAAATGGGAAAATAACTAAACAAATCCCACCAATAACAATCATAATAATAATATAATGTTTTTTCCAAGTTTCTGAATCTCCTGATGCTAAAGGAATTGCAACAAATACTAATGCTAATCCAGCTGCTAATAAAATTGATCCAATTGGATCAATTTGTTCTAATAATAATTTCCAATTAATTTTATAATTTTTAATAACATTTGTTCTTCTAATTTTAATTCTATTAATTAATAAAACAATAATAATTGGTAAAACAACTGCAACAAAAATAATACTCCACATACCATAACCCCATCTCCAAGTTGAATGTTTTAAAATTGATGTAGTCATTGGTGCAGTTAACCATGGCATAAAAATATACCCCAATTGTGGTAATCTTGTTGCTAATGCTCTATTAGTTAAATCAGTTGTATCTAATGCCATACATAAAGTCATAATTGTTAATCCAACTTGTCCAATTGAACTAAAAACTTTGCCTGCAAAAAATGTTCCAATATTTGGACTTGCTGCAATTAATATAACACCCAAAATTGTTGATGAAATACTAATAATAACTGCTTCTAATCTACCAACAACATCAAATAATTTAGCAAAAGGAGGTTTTAAAACAACTCCCATAACATTTGAAACTACTCCTAATGTTGATAATAATGAATATTGTGTAAAATCTGATGTTGCATAATTTGCTAAAACACCAGTAACTGCTGATTCAATTGCTGATGTAGTGGTTAAAATTAGTAATGATCCCCATAATGTATATAAACCTGATTTTGTCCATGTTTGGGTAATAGCTTCCATTTCTTGAACACCTCTTGGTGCATCTTCAGTAATTTTGATATTTGAATCTAATTCTTCTTCAGATTGTGTAGATAATCCTAATTGTCTTTCATGATCAATAGTTTCATCTTTTTTATCTATTGAATTATTATCTGAATGAACAGATTGAGTTTGAATTGTCATTTTTCTTTTTTCTTTGGATGAAAACTAGTTTACATTGGATATAAAAATCTTGGAGAAATTGTCCTATATTTATATACAATTGTATCTGAGTAATTATGGTTCTAGGTCAAACCTTTTTTTTTATAGAATTTTCAACATTTTGAGTTGAAAAATTATGGAAAGAATACTTAAGGGTCATTTCTTGGCAAAAAAAAAAATTGATAGAGAGAAAAAAGTTATTGAAAATGGATTGTTTGAATTTTTATATAGAGATTGATGTTATAATATATTATATACAGTATATACCTCTGGTTGAAGTGTTTTATTAGAAAGTGGAACAGCCGATACGGTATAATTAATTTCTGGATTTGTATAATGTTATAATGGTATTAAAAATTCAAGTAAAAGTAAATGATTGGATTTGTTAGAAGTAAGAAATAACTTTCGGCATATAACCCGCATGTCAACAAATTTCTAAAATATCGTGAACACAAAATAATTTGTACTTAAGATCTAGTCAAACCTAAGACATTGATTTTAAAAAATAAAACAAGAGAAATATTATCAGATCATCAAACGGCTTTTATCGGCGCCTGTTACTTGCCGGTCCCCACCACATTAATGATTTTTTCTAAATTTATCTGATTGAAGATCTGAATATGATCAATAAATTTTAAGATCTACTGTACAGCTTTTCATGAATTTCTGAAACAACCTCCAAATCCCAAATACAAAAAATTTCACAAAGGCTTGTCAACCATGGAATTCAGGACACAATTTTTTAATATACTAGTGCATTATTAAACTAGCTCAATCAGATCCACAATACTTGTTGGTATACAATTAAAACTATGGCAAACCAAATTGATTTCCATCATTATAAGTATAAAAAAAAATAACATTATAGACAGCGATTGTTAATACATGTATAATAACAAACAAAGTAGGATTTTACCTGGTATTGAGTAGACATAATGGCCCACATGTATTATAATAACATTCGTGGTGGGAAATCTATAGCTACTGTTCATTATGTACAGTACAATTGTACATGCATATAGTTTATGAAATACATGTATTCTTAAAGTAATATCAGTGCAGGAACTACCGGTATACCAAGTACCAAGTAAAGTTTCATTAGTAGGTCCAGTTTAAATACCAGGTAACTTAAATATTTTAACTTGGATACATTTACAAATTGTAGCCAAATGTATGAAGTTGAGAAAAAAAATTTTATCAGATTGATCTAAAACAGATAATTTATAACTTAAACATAATGCCAAGAATTTGCTAAGAGTTTTATTTTTTTATTTTAAACATTTAAAAAAAAAAATATGTATTAGTGCGGCTCATGGGAGGTCTAGAATAATAAGAATATTATCCAATTATATAACTTAATTGCTGCGAATGTCGGTAAAGGTTTGAAAGACTTATTATAAGCTATAGTTGAGTCTTAAAGCATACCGGTCTATAGACGATTAATAGTAAGTACTTTTTAAAAGCTATGAACTTTGAAAAATCAATTGCTATGGTTATAAAGAATAGACCAAAATGGAGCTCAAGCTGATCGGAAAACACTTGAACAGCATTATTTTGAGAAATAAGTGTACTTTGGGCGTTGATGATGTCCCAAGTAACCGAAGGTAGAATTCCAAAAAATAAAAGAGCTTACCATTTTTACTTTTTGAATATTGACTTATAACCTATAGAGCTATTGTTGAAAGTAGGTGTTATCCAAGTATTTCTTATAGTTAATCAAAACTCATCGGAAAAAAGAATTAACCCAACCCACCTCTGAAAAAAATTAGATTTTTTGATGAATAGCTATTAAACTGCAATTATAATTATTTATATGCCTAGTGAAAAGGGTATAGATTTAAAGTAGATTAGACAAACAGAAGACCCTGAGGTAATGTATACTTAAGGGACCTGGAAATCTCAAGCAATGGGTGGTATTAATTTATATGTCAACATTATCGGAAAACCCTACGACAGCTTAAATACACTGACTATTTAATTTTTTTAAGGACATAAATAGCCTTAATTTCTACAAAGCGTAACCACAAAAATTATACAAATAGTGTACAAGTTCTGGATTAGATAATGTTGAACGAAATTATATATATTTCTGGATAATTTTTCTTTTAGTTCAGATAAACAATAGTGGAACCCATCCAACGGAAAACTTAAGTGGTTATAAGGAAAGCTTGAACCAAAACTAAAAAAAAAAAAAAAAGAAGAAACAGTTTCAACTATCAATTGTATAAAAAGATTTTTGAATCTAGATACCTGATAAAGCCATTCTCCATATTTATATATAGAGTATATCATTAAGAATACAGCTTTTAAACTTGATTTCTTGTAAATTTAGGTAGAATTGATAGTGAAACTCATCGGAAAATTCTTATAAATGTACGATACCCGTGTACTAATATTTAAGTATATAAAAGCTTAAGGTTCATCAATGATCGGAAATGTACAATGTACAGTATCCGATATAATGACTTGCGAATCAAATACTTTTTCCTCAGATATACTATTCACGTATACAATAAATCTATAATGAATGAATTTTCAAACACTAATTAGCTATAGATGGTAAAGAAAAATCCAATTTATACAATATCTATCACAATCAGGAAGAAATTTATTGTATGTTCAAAGTCATCGGAAACTCATGGAATGTTACAAGCATTTGCAGATGCAATAAAATGTTTAATAAAAGAAATAATAATATAATATATACCAAAAGAATCTAATAAAGCTATACCTGCTTGAGCACAATTTTAAAAGCTCTTGAAGACAATTATTTTCAAAGTGCCATTGAACTTCAGATATATTTACCAAATTTAAATCTTTCCATTAATATTTACCACATATTGCTAGATATATGCTGTATTGTGGATAAATTTCAGTAGTAATAAGCAACTCATGGTTGAAGTCATCGGAAAAAAATTAATCCTGCTTGAGCACTTTTTCAATAAAACTATAGAATATTTTGGTATAGAACTAATTTATCAAAAAATACAAAATCCCACCTCAGTTAGTTATGAAATTATATTCAAAATATTATAAACTAAATGTATAACTCATTAATGATCTAACCTTTTTAAAATTGATTGATTGATCATGATTAAATAATATTGAATAGTACTAACGTTAAAGTCATCGGAAATCAATTAATTTGACTACTTACAATTGAGCAAAGTTTATATCTGATACCAACTAGATAAAACTTGGTTCTTAGTAAACCCTGAATTGATCAAAAACTTGTATACCAAATGTATACTAGTTTATCCATACACCAAACAATATATTTTTATTATTAATTATCTACATTTTAAAATATTGAAATGAGAACGTACATGCATGTCCTATATCGTTCTGCTCCATTTTGTGAATCAATTTATAACAAGAAGCAGATTCATCGGAAACATTTTGATATACAAATAAAATTTATCGGAAAAGTATGACGATCAAACTAGAGATCATTGGAAACTATAGTGCCAATCTTCCAGGTACCTTACACCAGCTTGAGTAAAAACTTGAACAAACACCAATACATGTTAGAACTACTAAAAATGTTAATAACAAAGACAATAACTATGTTCAAAGTAACGACTATTGATACAGATTTTGGGGGATGACATTAAAAAGCTAATTACTTCCTGCAATCAGTTACAATTAATAGTCAAAATTTAGTTAACCTCTATCGGAAAAATCCTTACACCTGCTTAAATCACATATCACACTGCACATGTAACTTGTACAGCACAAGTGTGTATATTGTAGAGTGTATGAAAAAAGTTGGAATTTTCCATCAAAAATCTATTATCATCCAACCATGATAGCATTTATGATGCGCATATATTATCCTAATTTTTAAACTCTACTAGTATTATTTAATTGGTTTAATAGTTAGTTCAGAATATAATTAAAAGAAAATTACCTAATCGGGAAATTATTACGTCTTCTCACTATACAGGCTTGAATCGCCGTTTACCTCCGACGGGTATGTGTGAGAAGCCGCACAAGGCACGGCTCACTTTTTTTTTTTTAAATGTTCTATTTCGGGTAATCCTGGCGAGTTAATTCATTACCACCTAAACATGATGTGATATCTTCAAACAATTAGTCAATGCCCATGGAGATAAATCAAGCCACAATCAAACATTAAAAAAAAAACTGGGCAGGGTGAATAAGTTTTTTAATCAGGTTTTTTAATATATATGAAATGCTTTTTTTTTTTTGTTTTTGGAATAATTTAAAATCTGGAGACTGAATAAAAATCTAGAAACATTTTTTTGCCCTTAATTATTTTATTACTCTTAATATCTTTTTATTCGAATCTTGTTCCTATCTTTTACTTGGCAATATGTTGGGGGAAATTTTTCGTGACTCAGCTTAATTATTCTGGGGGAGAATTCGAAATATCGCCATGGCATGGTAGTTCAACTTATATGCATGTATACTTACTCTATATTAACTGTACCAATTGTATATATTTCACAAACGATAGTTATAACTATAGCTGAATTTCAAGTATATACTATAGTTTGGATTTCATGAGCATTTGAATGGTTTGTATACGGCTTAGGGTATCGATTCAATTTCATAATCTAAATCTTGATAATATTATATGGTTGGAGGTGTAACCTCCGACTCTAAACCGCGAGACTACTTCTACTTGAGAAAATTTCTGAACTCGGATCTCGGACCTGGATCTGGTGCGGCTCTGGCTTCCGTGCTTGAAGCTTTAGTAAAATCGGTAGCTTAAATGTTAATTAAAGACTTAAAACCTTCGCTCTAGTGAACAACTCATAGCTTACAAAATCAC
>JAJLUL010000106.1:0-76697 GCA_030564325.1 Blastobotrys capitulatus | reverse complement strand
GTGCTTAGCGTCTAGTCTTAATATTGACTATTTCGGTTCTGCACCTTAGGGTTCTACGGAAACCTAGAGGTTGATATAATAACGTATATATTATAATTCAGAATAGAAGATAGTTGTTGTCTAGAATCTAACTTACAAACTATATGAAAACTAACTTAACCTCCTGATGTCGGAACATCGGAGTTGAGAGGATACACAAGAACTCAAGCCTGCAGTGTATAAAAAAAACCGTTTTCTGTCTATCCTTCTTGACAGGGCTATCGTGCTTCTTGATGTTCGTTTTTTTGGCTGTACTATTTTATTCCTCCCAATGCCATTTTTTTATGTGCAAAATTGTGAGTGATGCAAAAAAAAATCGAGTTGAAAAAAAAAAATCGATAGATTTTATGAAAAAAAAAGGTTCGGCAAAATGCTCCGATATACAGCCAAAAAAACGAACATCAAGAAGCACGATAGCCCTGTCAAGAAGGATTAAAATGCAGAGATCGACAAAAGAAAAAAATTCTCTTGCATTTATTATGTAATGTGCCGACCACCGATGGGTGGGATGTAAGCGCGCTTTTGAAGGATCAATTGTTAAAGAAAATTGAGACCTGCTCAGCCGCCCCATTGGCTTAAGCTGTACTAAGTAAGTCATACATGCAATGAATTTTGGACACTACAGTAATTATTCCGGCCCGGTATACCATAATTGGTACAAATAATGGAGCTTTACTAAGTTTGTATTGTATGCATTATACAACCGCTTGAAAGAGTTGAGATCTCCTAGCCTCGGTTTACAGCAAATACCACTTTTATTTCGAACAATCAAAGGCCCAAATGGATGAATTTTTGCAATTGAGAACGCTTAGTTTAGTCAATTGGTCAACTAGACCAAAGTTGTGTTAATAATTTATACTTCTTGTAACCCTATGCTCGCTTCTAAGTAATGAGTCAATGACCATTTCGGGTTAAAACTGTTGACTATTAAAGATAATTAGTAAGTCAATCCATTAATTGGGATACAATAATCTATTTTAGATCAAATAGAACGATTTTAAAAAATTCCAATTTAATGGTAAATTAAAAAAAAGAATTCAATTTTTCTTTTTCTAGAAACCAAATAAATGGTAGTAAATAGTAAAAACAAAGAGAAAAAAATTGAATGAAACATTTCAATGTTTCATTTAACGGTCCCGGCAAGGATCGAACTTGCGATCTCACGATTAACAGTCGTGCGCCTTAACCAGCTTGGCCACAGGACCCGTAGGCTTTACGGGAAATCATCGTCAACTTTCTCCATGCCATGGTGTAAAATGACCCCTTTTCTGGCGCCAAAATAGCTTATTTTGCGGTCTAACTATATTCAATCAATAGATAATTAAAAAATAAATCAAATGATATAATTTTCGTAAAAATTGGTTGAGAATTGCGGATACAATTGGTAATTTTAGTCGGTGGTTGAAAAAAAAAATATATATATTATTCGAACACAAACAAATGTTCTATATATATATGCTATTATATTGTCATTGGATTCAATAGTTATTTTGGGTACGTACAAAGTTGTACATTTACAAAAGAACATACGTATATACTATATTTAGCTTACTGTTCGTGCTATATATTTAACGGTCAATCTAGTATATAATTTGTTATAAAGACGACTCAACTGGGCTATATTTGATTACACATGTAAATATATACAACGCTAACAAATGGTATATACTGTATTAATTTTCAAACTCATATTTTAATAACATGTATACAGTTTTTGTTAACCTATAAGTCTATCTATAATTGGCTTGGTAGTAGTATCAATTAAATAGAATCTCAATTTACAATTAGATTTAAGCATTAATCAATTACTGAACTAGTAGCTTTTATAAACTAGTTGTACACGTGTAAACAACCATGCTGTTCACTCTGCAATATTCTCATGATCAACAAACTTCTTATATTTAAATTTTTGGTATTGAATTTTAAAACTTGCCAAAAACAAACACACTCGAGATCTTGATGCTGCTAAACATTCTAATTCTTATAGTTTTATTCCAAGATTAACTTCATTCAAGTAACGGATCCCATTATAAAGCTAGTTAAGTACCATCTTTGATCTACATTTCCAAAATGATGATGAACTACATGTAATAAAAGTTTAAAAAAAAAAATTCAATAATAAATAAATTAATACAAATAATAAAATAAAGTTATCAAAAAAACCCAAATGAAGCACTAAACCATTAATTTAATTGTATTTTTCAAAATTCTCATATACAAATTAAATTTTCATAAAAATAATAACATGTGCCTTAATCATTGTTTATTTTGTGCATATGAATTATTTTGAACAACATGAACATTTGCAGTTACCTGGAGTGCATTCACATTTGGTACATGAGCATTTAGTACAAGAACAAGAAGTATTTGAAGACATTTTTTTTTTCGTTTGTGTGTGTTAGTGTGTTTATCAATAAAAAGTGATAGTTAAGAAGATAGAATGATAATGGAATAAAGTTGATTTATATATTACTTGAGCGTTTTTCGCTGCTCTTGTACGGCTTTAGCATATTTTTTTGTTGTGCCACAATATTCTTTTTCATTTAAGCTTAATTAAAGTTGGTGGGCAAATATAGCTCAAGCTTGGTAAAAAAAAAACTTGCTTCGAAGAGTATGAGCGCCACATTCATTATTATTGGCCCAAAATAATAACACTAGCTTTTAGAGTTACTCACTTTTAGTACCGACAGTAGTAGCGAAATTCTCGCAAATACTAGATATATCTATAGACAAAAAAATCAGATGGTCTTTTTTTTTTTTTAGAATACCATAGAAACCAAAATGTATTATTTTAATTAATAATATACAGTAATAGTTATTTATAAATCATTGATAGCATAAACTTTGATGAAGCCCTAACATTTGCATTGAAGTACTTTTTCAGTATCGTAGTATCTTAAATTGGTGTTTGATGTTTGATATATGCTTTTTTTGGTTGTTTAAATTTTAGTACCTGAACATGATTTAGTTCCACATTGGCATTTACCTTCGGAACAAGAACAGGATTTACAGTTGCAGTTAGTACAAGCACAAGATGGCATTTTTGTTTGTTATAAGTAAGAAATATGAATTTGAAAAAATTGATGGAAAAGTTATAAATAATGGAGAAAGAAAAAATTTCAAGTGGAATTTGAGAGACTTAAATATATATAAAAAATGATCAACCCCACTCTTATACTAATAAGAATACAAGAGATTAAAAGGAAAACCTTGCTTATTATTATGATTATCTTCAAAATGTTTTTGATTTATTTATTTTTGATGACTGAAATATTTTTCATTGGCAGGTTTTACCGACAAGAGAATAAATTTATTAATACCCCTCGTACTATAAAATTTTTCGCTCGCACAGGCTTATTGTGTTTGTTTATACTCATCTATAGGAAAAGATCTTAAAATTATTGATGAGCTAGATGATAGTTCGTTGAATTTACTAATAAATAGGTAAAGATGTGTAGTTATGATTAGAAGTTGCAAGAAATATACAATAACAAAGCTAGTCTAGTCTTACAATTTTATCGAATTATTCAAATAATTACGGAACAAACTATCAAAAATCAAAAATCAAATATTCAATAATAATTAAAATCATAAACTAGATCTATATTTTCAAAGTATTATTTAACTTAAAAAAAAAAACAAATTTACAAGTCATATACAATCCTCTCTTGCTGACTTGAAATCTAAATAAATTATCACTATTATTAGCGACTAAAAGAAGAACCAAAAAGTGGTTGATTGGAAGTATTACCGAATGCACTTAAACCATTATTAAGCCCACCAAATCTAGGAGTAGTAGTAGGTTGTAACGAATGAGTCTTATGTAATTCGCCTACCATTTTAAACCACTCTCTTGGACTAATATTTCCAAATTGTAATCTTAACATAACAATAGTATTTGGATCAATTTTACTATCAACTAAAGCCAATTTATCTAAAACGTATTCTCTAATAAAAGATCCAGATTGCTTGTTATTTTGTAAAAACATTGACATTTCGTTAGCAAAATTATTAACTCCATCAGATGATGTTGGTAAAGAAGTAGAATATAATTTTGAAGCAGGGTCTTTATCTACTGTATCAAAAAAATTCTTAAAATTATACCAAAAAGATTCCCAATTTATAGAAATATCATCAGTTGTATTATAAATTCTTAATTGTCTCCATTTTTTTAAATCAGATTCATTTGGGAAATTAATATCAAGTTTTGATAATAATTCAACATCTGAAGATAAATGTTTATTTTCATCAATCCAATTAGATGTTAATTTATGAAATGCTGCTGGTCCTAATACATTAACTCTTAAAATAGTGTAACTAGAAATTGTTTGATTTTTTTCAATCTTTTTAGTTTCTGGTTGTTCAATCTTTTCTTGTTCCTTTTCACATTTAAAAGATTTTTTAACAAATTCATTTCTACTTGGTCTTGCTTCCCAACTTGTAATCATATTTTCTTTACCATTAACATTCTTGGTTTCAATTGATGATGACGATTGAGATTTGAAAACTTTACAAGCTTTACAATCATCAATTTTTAAACAATCTGTAGAATCATCTTTTAAACTTTCAATTTCTTTATTAATATCCAAATTATTTTTGGAAATAATTTCATCTTTAATTTGACTTGATTTTGAAACCATATCAAATTCTTTTCTTAATCGATTGTATTTTCTCTTTTGTTTTTCTAATTGCCGTTTTAATAATTCATTTTCTCGTGTTAAGATTTGAGTAGCCATAGCTTGTTCATTAATTAATCCACTTTCAACAACATGATCATTATCATCACTACTTGAATTATCATCAATCTGTCTTGATGATTCTCGTTGTTTAAAAGAAGTGATACTTGATCGTTGATTCATACTTTGAATTGGACTAGTATAAACAATATCTTTATCCAATGTTCCCATTTTTTTTTATTTCCTTAAATAAAATTTTGTCAATATTCAAATGAAGAGGAGAAGAAGAAAAGTTTTTTTTTCTGGTGTTTGAAAAGTTCTGCAACATTTTTTTATCGGCCGTTTAAGCTGTTCTAAGGTCTCTTAAAGCACTTTAAATTACGCTTATCATGAAAAAATTAAGACAATTACCGCACGGCCCGCATCACATTAGAAAACATATTTTAAGCAGTATTAATCGGAGTACGCCTAAAGCTTCAGATGAAAGCTAAAAATACAAGCTTAAATTATAAATAAATTTTTATAGATGAAGTGGTAGTAATAATATAAACATTGTGGAGAGAAGCGATGTTAGAATTAAAAATATACAAGTATAATAGCCTATTTAAAACTAATTAGGTTGATTTCCAATGTTAGATTGGTCAGTGCTGTCAATGTTCTGAGTAGCTTGTTGTTTTTTGTTTCTCTTTCTATTCTTATTTCGGCGTCTTTTCTTATTTTGATTTGGTTTGTTAGTAGTGTCATCATTAGTAGCAGTAATAGGTTGTAAATCAGCACCAGATTCTAATTCAACTGATTTATTATCATTCGCATCTTTGGTATTGGTACCTTCATTAATCATAGCAGTACCTTCACTAATAGTAATACCATCGTTATTATTATTAACTGCTTTAGTATTTTGATTTCCAAGGTCATATTGAGTATATGTAGCTGGAATATCTGATGTTGGAACTGGTGCCTCATCAGATTTGCTCTCATTAACTTGAACTTCAGGAACTTTGGCATCATCTTTTTTGACTTCTTCAACAACTTTGGAAACCTTTTTTGTATTGTTATTTTTACTAGGTTTATTATGTTTCTTATGTTGCTCTAAATATGCATGACCTGCTTTTTCAAACCATTCTTGTTGATAAGGTTCTTTATATTTATCATAAACTAGTTCCAATTGTTTTTTAAAATCACCAGTTAAATTATCTAATACATAAGGTTTTACTAATCCCAAATTATCAGGACTGGTTACATTAAACAAAGTCAACTCATCAACAAATCTTCTAATATCATTCTGATTTTCTGGAAAACTTATTCGAGTAAGTTCTTCATATACTGTAGTTTGTTTATCTTGATAAAAAAATTCAAGACTCAACCACAATGATGACCAATCAATATTATTATCTCCACGTTTGTTTGCTTCACCTAATTTTCTCCAAATTTTCTTTTCAAAATCATTTTTGAAACAATTTTGTAATTTTGAAAATAAATATATATCAGAAACATATTTTTTATGCTTTTCAACCCATTGAGTTGCATATTTTTCAAAAGTTTTAAAATCATGACTATAAAAAACATAATGATCCATTTCTGATAATGTAAAATCACTTGGTGCAGTAGTATTAACAGATCCATTTTTACTATCATTATTAAATTGATGACATAAAAAAATATCCAATTGATCGAATTTTTCATTTAAAGATTTCAATTCTTTACTTTGATCATCTAATTTATTATTCAAATTATTAATTTGATCATTTAATTGTTTCTTTGTATCATTTAATTCTTTTTTTAATAACAAATTTTCGTCAACTAATTTTTGATATTTTACAGGTCCTGGTTCACGTCCTTGTGCCATATCTTGATCATAAACAATTAAAACAGAATCTCCATTAACATTTTTACCATCAATACCTTCATTTTCTTTATTTTCATCATTACCATTGTTATTATTAGTAGTATCAATTAAAGTTTTATCAGAAATATTTGATCTTTTATTACCCATCATAACTACTCTTGGACTACCTGTCAATTCTTTAAATCTATTTAATGCTTCAATATATCTTTCATTTGCTGATTTATTGTTCAAATTTTCATCATCTTCATCTTCATTATTATCATTATCATTAATCATATCAAACCAATCTTGATTATTTTCTGGAATTGAACTTGGTAATGATACATTATCATCTTCATCATCTTCATTAAAGCTGAAATCAGGTGCTAATTCATGTTTTTTCTTTTGCATCTTTTCAATTTCAATAGCATCTTGTAATGATACACTTCTATACATTGTTGTTTCTTTTTGTTAGTACTGAATGATGATAGTTTATATCTTTGAGAATAATAGGTGTAAAGAGAAGTTGAGACTTTTGCTGAGTTATAAAGAAAGAGAATTGTCAAGTTTCATTTTTTTCTCTTTCTTTCTATGGTCATGCATTGTTGATATATATAACGCTTTTGAAAGAAAAAAACGCGTTTTGTATGATAAAAAAACTTAAAAAAAGATATAAAATTATGCTAACTTTGGGTCTCGACGCGTGATCGGTTTGCAATGTACTTATACCTAAAAGGGGTAATTTTTTTACCAGCCTCACATGTATTACATCTCTCATCGATCGGTTAAATGTCTATTATCAGGATCATACGCACGGATATACCACTGGTATAATATAATTTTACAGTTTAAAATCTGCAAATTATGATTTGAATCGGTTAAGTCTATTAAAGGGTTCAGCTTTATCGATCTTTATACTCAGGCATCTTATATTAGTACTTTTTTTTTAAAAGTTAGATTATAAATTCAACAAAATGGGAATTAAATTCTACCGCAACAAGCCCTAGGATTAGATATCTAGCCAAATGTGACAATATTGATCGGTTTACCATTAGATCCAACCTATTTGTTTTTTAATTTAACTATTTTAAGTGGCATTTTTGACGAATTTCTAGGAAAAAATTGGAAACCAATCAAATTAGATATACTCTAGCCAACAACCAATCTTTATAAACTAACAATTCAATTATGTATATTGCTGATAGCAACTAAACTACGCATTAGAACTATCCCCATTATAAGCAGAATTTAAAAAGTTCAGTGGGCTTGAGAACCATCGAAAAGTCAGTCAGAGCAAGAGATAGACTTTTATAACTATAGTCTGAAGAAACAGTTAGAAAGTATAATCAAAGAAGTAGTCAATAGATTGCAATCTGATGATTGATAAATTTCAAAAACCGATGTTCGGTAAGCTACATCCAATTTAATGAAATTAGAGAAAGTAGTGATAGATGTTTAAGAGTAAAACAAATAATGACACATTATTATTATGTGGGGAATTCATTTTTACTGTAAGAAAAAAATGGCTATCACAAAATAAAATGGCTCACAAGTTGTTGGATAAAATAAATAAGTCATGTTGGCAAGGTTATTTGTAGCAACAGCAATATTGCACTTTATTTATACTATAAATCTATATGCTAGCTAATTTACACAAACAAGAAACAACAACTATAGCAATATGTTTTCAATCTGCTAATTGTATATATTTATTCTTATATAGTAGTTAATTCATTGGATGTACTCTTAATACTCATGTTATAATTTCGTTGGCAATACGAAAACCTTAAGCTTTTAATAATATGGCAAATATCATGATATGTACAATTGTATGCAGCAAAAACCGCAACTTATGCGGCGGTAAATGTTTTACCTTCCTATGGATGCATACATCGATCTATAAAAGCTTTACTAAAATTTATAACATTTGAGTACATTTTATCATGATTTTATTGCATTTTCAAACATTTCATGTTTATTAATGTCTAACCCAATCTAGACTCTATCGTATATTGATGGACCCTTAACCAACAACCTTTTTTCATATAAAGTATACTTATTTGGTAATTCTCCCTCTTGTAATATAATACAGATCCCATTACCACAAGGATCTTTTTTTTTTTTTTGGTTGCCCGTAAGGTCTTGATAATCTCGAGAATGTGGGGCAGAATTATTCATTATTTTCACATCTGTCAAAAAAGTTTTTTTTATAATATCAAGTTCACGTGTATGTACTTATGTTAAAATCACGTATGATGTGTGTAAAATGACAGTTTACAGTATTTAAAATACGGAAAGTTGAGTTTATTTTTTTGTCAATAAATTTATCAATATGAACTAGCTCTAAGCCATATCCAAGCTCTTCAAAGATAACTTATCAATGGTGATAAAGTTCATAAACTCGATAAATTATAAACCTATCGGCTTCTTTATCTTATCGATTTGTCTCAAAAGATAGTTTATCTTTTCAACGATCGGAAAGTAGTCTATAGTTTTTTGTATATATGTTTCTTAATAATACTATTATTATAATAAATGTACCTGATTAGTCTAATTTAATTTTCAAAAAATATTCTAAAAATAAAACTATTAATAATTTCTCCTTTTTCATTGATCAAATTGTTAACATCGTTTAAAGAGTATTAAGAAAATTGATGACTGCTTTTTGTGAAAATGTCATTCAATCACAACAAAAAAAAAGGACAAGAAACCAAAACATTGCATCTTTTTTAGCCCCGCAAATGTCTCAGAACGGGCAAAAAAAAAAAAAATATTAGACTGCGTGTGTGAGGCGGCCGCCACACCAAAAAAATTTTGAACCCTTGACAATAAAAAAACAAAACACACAAACATCTGTTATGGACACTATCTGGACATTTTAAAATCATTAGACAAATTACTCAAAATTTGAAATGATTTTTTTGAAATAGTTTACCCATAGTATAACTCTTTTTTTCCAACTTTTGAACATAATTTATATAACATTTTTATCAAAATACATGAACTTGTTCGGTTTTTCTATCATTATCATGTATCTTGACCGCTAAATTTCATATTCAAGCATATATATTTGTTCATTATCTAAAACCCTTTGCCCGTTATAATGATCCCAGGAAGCAACACACCACACTTGACCTGATTTGTTATTAAAACAACTTTTTAAAATTTCAAAAGAAATCACTTTGAAATGCTTAAAATATTTTAGTTAAAAAAAAAAAATCTATTTGATAAGATTTGCGATGAGTACTTGAATTGGATACATAACCGAGTTTTCGGTTTTTTTTTTTCTTTTTAAAAATTTAACAAACTTACTTTAAGTAGTTATTGAAATAGTTTTGAGTAGTTTATAACAGTTCATACTATTGATTCCAACTAAGCCAATATTTGGAAAAAAAACCTCTCGCAATCCTAATTCTTACAATGTTCAATGAACTTTGCTTCTTTTCAAATAAAATCATTCTAAATTACAAAAAATTATATAAATAACACACAAATTCTTTCAATTCTTATTCAATTAAAAATATATACAACTCAATTATTACAGAACAGACCAATAAAACTATTATCAAATATAAAATGACCACTGAACAACATTGTTTACCTTCATCATGGTATTCATCACAACAAATCTATGATCTTGAAATGAGATCAGTATTCCATAAATCATGGATTTTTACTACTCATTCATCAAGATTTAAACAACCAGGAGATTTTTTCACTTATAATGTAGCAGGTGTTGATTTTATTTTAATTAAAGATCATACTGGTAATATTAATGCATATCATAATGTTTGTGGTTTAAAACAAGAAACAAAATATACAACAGAAATTAGAGGTAATACACCATTTTATTGGAGTAATAATTTACCAAATAATTTATCAAATGCTAATGGATTCAATACAAATGCAGCAATTAAAATGGTAACCAATGATTTATATAAAATTAAAACTAAAATTACAAATCAAGGATTAATTTATATTAATTTTGATTCATCAGAAGAAGGACCAATGAAATTTGATGATTGGTATAAGTCAATGGAAGATACAATGGAAATTTTTGATTTTTCAAATTATGAATATTATAAAAGTTATACATTAGATGGTAAATTTAATTGGAAAACTTTAGTTGATGGATATCAAGAATGTTATCATTGTCCAACTGCTCATCCAGGATTATCAAAAGCTTTTGCATTACCAAGTTATAAAGTTGTACCAAATAATGGATGGTGTCGACATTTTGCTAAATCAAAATCAAAGGAAGACAGTTCTTCAAGTATTGGAGAATTTGATGGATTATGGATGTATATGTTCCCAGCAAATGGTGTTAATTGTTATTCACCTGCATGGTATTCATTAAGAGTTTTACCAATTTCATCAAATAGAACAATTTTATTATATGATATTTATAATAAAAAAAATAATGATTTAACAAAAGTTAATGAATTTGTTGATTTTATGCAACAACTAAATATTGAAGATTTTTATTTATGTGAAGATGCTCAATTAAATTTAAATATTGGATTATATTCAACTGGTCCATTACATCCTGAAAAAGAAAATGGAGTATTATTTTATCAACAATCAGTTAAAAATATGGTATTAAAACATTTAGAAAAAGAAAAACAATTTGGTTCAATAATTGCTCCTGCTTTTGTTGGTATCCCATCAACTACTCCAATTGATGAATATGAAGATTTTAAACTTGAAAATAGTGATTCTATTTTGGCATATTAAAAAAATAAAAAATTCACAATCTTTATTTTCTCTCTCTTGTTCTATTTATTTATTTATAACTTTTTAAATTATTTAATGGCTTTTCTAATGAATTTTTCTTTTAACTCTTTTTTATTGTAGGAACGTCCTTCTTTTTATTCTCAAGATAATTACTTTTTATTATAATAATAGTGCATATAACGCGAAAAAGTTTGCGCGTTTTTTGCCTGTTTTCGGTAAAACATCCATTAAATTGCTTATAAACGCTAGAAGGTTAGGACTTGCACAGAAAGTTTTGCCCTCAGTGTATGGTAATAACTAAGGGAGCGATATTGACCCATAATTTCCATCAGTAGAATAAATTTATATCATTAATTGTATTAGCTAGCGCCTTGACTATCTCACTCAAAATTTTATTCAAATATATACATTTATATAATGTTTTCGAAATATCACAACATTCTACAATGTTTAAAACGACAGATCTCAAAATAAGTATATATAAATATCTATAGAAGAGCTGGCTAGTCTTATAGATCCAAATATGAGCCGTGAATATTAACGTAGCTCGCTATAATATTTGAGATATCTTTTTAAAGTAAAAATTAAAAAATTAGTCTATACCAATAAACAGACTATGAAAAAAAATAAAAAAGAATGGGGCTCGACTGGGAATCGAACCCAGGGCCTCTCGCATATTAGATTGTTAAACCCAAAGCGAGAATTATACCACTAAACCATCGAGCCAGCCAATTTACGGGAATTTGCAGCTAATAAACTGAATGATATTCTGACAATGCGCGCAAATTTCGGCTTTTTCGGAAATTTGCAAAATTTTGCTTAAAAATGACGTCGAATTGCATCAAATCACTGAGAATATTGTTCTTATTGGCTATTTGGTTTTTAGCTATAATTTTGAGTTGATCTGTGGTCATATTTTTTGTACCAATTGGTCCAGAAAGAATCAGTTTTTTGATTTTTTTCAGAGAGACTCAAGATAAAGATACTAGAAAGATCTATTAATCACTTTAAGAATAGAAATCTGATTAATTATCTAGTATTTAAGTTTGGAAATTATATTGGCCATTGAAAAGTCAGTATACAGTTTTTTATTTTTACGAAAAATTAGGTCATAATATTATTATTTTTCATTGAACTATTTATGAACGTTAACCCTTATGAAAGTCCTTTAAAAGAATTATTAACAGTTTAATTGAAGTTTTTAAAATAAAACTTTACTAATTTTAGATCAAGTTTCATTAGTTGATAGCAATAGTACTTGTAGACTTTTTCAGGTTATATTTACATTAAATTGGCTTTAATATTGTCTTTTTGATTTTCTATTAGTAATTATAGTAAACCTGTGGCCGAGAACACACCTTTATTATATTTCTAAAATTTCTTAAGTTCTACTTATTGTAATCTAAATTTATGACCAAAATTTTGAATATCTTATCGTGTCTTGTAGTTTAATCTTTTTTTCAGGGGTAAATCATCAACCACGCGGGCCACACTACAAAAACGTAAATAAACAAACATTAAAAAAAAAAAAAAAACTCATTATATTAAATTAAATATTTTATTCAAATAAAAAACTATAAATAATAATAAATAAAATAAGAATATCAAAAAAAAATAAACTATTGCATCTTTTTAGCTTTTGCAGCATTCATTAAACCAGCAATACTAAATTTACTTGGTTTTTCTCTATCATCCCAATTTTCAGATTTATAACCTTTTGAACTAACTCCATCATGACTTTTAACTTTTTGCAACCCACTATCACTATTATTATTTGTAAATAATCCATAAGCAGAAGCAGAAACTGGTTGTGGAGCCATTGAATGTCTTTGAAAAGATTTTTTTTCTTTAATTTTTTCTGGTTTTGGTTCACTTGGTAATCTATCAGGAAAACTTTTTCTTTTTTCTTTATTTTCATCTTTTTTAGATTCTTTCTTTTCTCTTTTTAAAGGTGTTGTTGATGATAATGCAAAAAATACTTTTTCTTTTGGTGATTTTGGACTTGTTGGACTTGTAGGACTGGTTGGTGGTTCTTTACCCAATTCATCAAATAAACCAGCTCTTGCAGCTCTATAAACACTATTTTCATTATATGGATCAAAAGTTCTTGGAGCTTTTGGTATAACTAAACTTTGTCTACTCTTTGATCCTTTAACATCATTAGGTTTTGATGAAGAAGATGAAGATGGTTTATTTCTTTTTGATTTTGATACAGGTGGTTGTTGTAAATCATTTGTACTAAACCCACTAAACATATCATCATTAATAGATTTTGAATTTTTATAAGTTCTACCTTCATCAGATGCAACAGTTTCATTATCACTTGAATTTTTAACATAAATAGTTTGACAATGATCACCAGTATTAATACTTGGTCTTCTCATTGTTTCAATAATTGCATCATAATAATTATCTGGGCTAACAATACCATCAATTCTTGGTGATGATACAACTACTGGTACACTATGTCTTTTCTCTTCCAATTCTCGTTTTTCTTTCATTGCTTTCAAATTATTTCGAACTTCTTTCCATTTTGGATCTAATGGTAATGGTTTTGATGCAATTGTTGATTTTGATAATCTTTTATTAATTTCATTATTATTATTAGTAGTATTATTTGTTGATTTTGATTCATAAACTTCATTATTATTAGTATTATTATCATTAATTTCATTAAATTTTGATGTATTATTATTATTAGTATTAATTTCGGAAGGACCCTTAACATCAGTAACATCGGTACTAAATGGTTGAGTTGGTTGTGGAATAGCACTCATTGGTGGTTCTGTAATTTCAGAAAAATTACTAGTACTATTAGTAGCGGCTGGACCCTTCCGTTCTTCTAAAAAATGCTGTTGAGGTTCTTGTTCTTGTTGTTCTTGATTAGATTGTTCATTTGGATGTTCTAATACTGGTTCAGGAACTCTATTATCCAAATTTTCACTAATTGATCTTTCATTTCTTAATGATGGTGGTGGTTGTTGACCTCCTGGTGATAATGATCTTGGTAATGGTGGCCTTCTTAAATCACTATTAGCTCTTGATCTACCATAAGGACCTGGTGGCCCACTTGGTGGTAATGGACCATATCCACCAGGTGGTGAAGGACCATGTCTAGCCATTGGAGGAGGAGGAGGATGACCACCATAACCATGATGAGGATGTGGTGCTGGATAATCATAATCATAATAATCATCATAATAAGTTCTTGGAGGTGGTGGACCCATTCTTCTTCTTGCATGTGGTGGTGGTGGACCACCTCCCATCATACTCATTGGTGGCATACCTCCTGGTGGCATTCCACCTCTTGGTGGACCAGTCCTTGATGATTGTGATGGTGGTGGTGGAACACCCGGCATACCACCCATAGTTTCAATTGCATCTAAATTATTTCTTAAATTTCTTTTAGCTCTATTTGGTGACATTGATGAACTATTTTTTGCTCTTGGAATCATTGGTGGTGCAGCCATTGGACTTAAATCTCTCATATGAGGTTGTTGAGGTGGTGGATAATGCATCATTGGTTGTGACATTCTATGATGATTTCTTGCTGCTGGACTTAATTCTCTATCATAAGGGTGTTGCATATGTGGTGGTGGAGGTCCCATTCTACCTCTTGGTGGTGGTGGATGATGATGACCAGGTGGTGGAGGTCCCATTGGATATAATTGTGATCCAGAACTTGATGGATGAATTGGTCGATGTTGAGGATAATAATAACCAGAACTTGTAACTGAAGCAGGAGAATAAGAACGTTGATCCATCCATCTATCATCATAAGGTTGTTGAGAACTATTCATACTATCAAAAGTTCTAGCTCTTGATCTATTATTATTATTACCACCAACTCTTGGATCTGATCTTCTTTCTGGATAATAGGGAGTTTGTGGTGAACCAGATCTTTGTGAATAATAATCATCACTCATGTTGGAACTTGGTAATGGTGGATCATCTAATTCTTTTGGTTTAGTCGATAATTCTGATTGTTGTTGTTGTGATGTTTCTTCAGTTGGTGATTTATTATCATTACCACTACCAACAGGTTTTCTTTTAATTGAAATTTTACTTGATTTTCGACTTGGTGCTGGACTATTAGTTCGATGACCATTAGAATATGGATTATGAGATGGTGGTTCAATATGATAAGGATTAGATACTGAACGTTGCTGTACTTGTGGTGGTGGTGGATGTGGATGTGGAGCAGATGGTTCAGTTGGTGAAGGTTCAGATGGTTCAGATGGAGGAGGAGGTGGTGGTAATGGTTTTGATAATTCTTTTTTAGTTATTCTACCACTATTTGGAGAAACTGCTCTTGAATTTGATGGTGATTCTGGTTTTGGTGGTTCAGTTTGTTGTTGTGGAGGAGGTGATACTAATTCTCTAGATTGTTGATATTGTTGTGGAGGTGGAGAAACGGCATTTCTTATTTCTTGTGGAGGTTGTTGATACTGTTGTTGTTGCTGTTGATGTTGTGATGGTGGTTGTTGATATTCATATTGTTGTTGTTGTGGCTGTTGGTATTGCTGTGGAGGAGGTGATACAACCTCTCTTGGTTCTTGATGTTGATAATGTTGTTGAGGTTGTGATGAACTTACTTGTCTTGTTTGTTCTTGAGCTGTTGGTGCTACTGGTGGTGGTGATTGTACAGATTGTTCTAAAGTAGGTTGTGGATAAGAATTTGTTTGTTGAAGTGGTGGTGATGGTGATGTAATTTTATCTGGTTGTGGAGTAGAATTATTAATATCAAAATTTTGATAATGTGTTTGTGGTGATGTTGAAGCAGTTTCAAATCTTGGTAATGGTGAATGAGCATGTTGATCTGGAATTGGTGATTTATATTCATATGATTGATATTGTTGTTGTAATTGTGATTGAGGTTGAGGAGCTAATGACGAAGGTTGTTGATATGAATCTTGTGGAATTGATCTAGATTGATAAGACTGGTGGTTATCTTGTTGCTCAAAATTATTAGGTACTTGAGTTTTTGGTGATGGTGAATTCATCTCTCTAGTATAATTTGGTTGAGGTGGTTGTTCAAAATGCATAGATTGACGTTCCAATATTGGCTGATGTTGTTGGGATAATTGTGATGGAACTTGTGGAGTTGTTAATGAATCATATTGATGATGATGATGTTGTTGTTGTTGAGCAGGTGAGCTAAAAGATCTATATCCTTGATTATTAGAAAAATGAACTTGTTGAGTTTGCTCTTGAGAAATTTGTTGTTCACTTGATGGAGGTGGTGTTGGTAAGTCATGTTTTGGATAATTTGATAAAGTTGCAGATCTTGGAGCTGGAGAATTTTGAACTGATGAAGATACTGATCGAGGTGGATGCAAAGGTAATGGTTTATTTGAATTATTTGAAATGATTGATGATTTATGACTTAAATAAGCACCATGTTGATGAGCTGGTTGTGATTCTCTTCTATCAAATTCAACATCAATTGATTGATTAATAGGATATTCTTCATTTTGTTCATTTGAATATTCAAATCTTTTATCTTGAATTTTTTCATCACTTGTTGATGGTGTAAAATATAATGATTTACTTGAATCATGTCGATCTTGATTTATATTTTGATATTCTGGTTGATAGCTACCTTCTCTTGAACTTGGAACACTATTATCAATAACCCAATCAACTTCATTACCCAATTGAGAACCAGGTGATGTACCCTTATTAATACCATTAAAAGTTCCAACTTGTTTATCAGTATAACTATTAACCATCATTGGAGATTGTTGTTGTTGTTGTCTTTCACTTTCTGGTGAAGTAGATTTATTAATACCATTAAAAGTACCAACTAATTTATTATTATAAATTGGAGCTTCAGTTTGTACACCAATTGGAGTAACATATCTTGGAATTTCTGGTTCTGTTTGTACAGCAATAGGTTCAGGTTCTGTTTGTATTGATATTGATTGAGGTAATTCTGGTGGTGGAGGTGGTGTTTCAGTTTGAACTTGTTGATTAATTTCTGTTTGAATACCTCTATTGAAAATTTCATGCATTTTTGGTAATTCAATTGGTTCTTCAGTTTGAGTACTAACTGAATTATCAGTTTGAGTATGTTTAGTAACATAAACAGTTTTTGGAGGTGGTGGTGGAGGAGGAGTTGGTGATCTAATTGGTGCAGGAGGAGGTGGTGACATTATTGGAGTTGGAGGATATCTTGGTATATCTTTTTTTGGAGGTGTTGGTTTTCTTAAACCTGTTTTTTTCTTTGGTTTTTGAATTGGAGCACTAACAGTTCGTTGTTTATATTTATCTAATTTTGGAGCAGGTGCACCTTTATCTTGAATATGATCTAATGGTGGTGGTTTTTGTTTCCAAATTTCTTCAACAATAACCCATCTTTTACCAGCTTCACCTTCTCTAACTTCCAATTCAACAACTACTGATCTACCAAACATTCCTTTTCTAACTTCAGTTTGTTCCATTGATAAACTTGACATCCAAACCCAAACAAAAAAATCATCAATTGCAATTTGTGAAACTTTGGCAGTAATAGTTTGATCATTATTTGATGATGAATGACCTTGACCATGAAATTTTTCAAATGCTGCAGTACCAGGTTTTTGACCATCACGAGGATATGGTAAAGTATATTTAATACATGATGGAACAGCACAATTTAAAACTTCTGGTGTATCTTTTTTATCAAATGCATAAAATTGAAATGGTCTACCAGGAATCCCCCGTCCTGGATCAACCATTGCATGATTATAAAATTTAGACCAAGTTTTACCTCTTAAATCATATGATAAATTTGAATCTCTAATATATAACTCATGATCTGTTAAAATTGAATTTTCTTTTGAAATTTCTTTAATAATTCTTAAACTTTCACCAGATATTTTTTCTTCAATTGCATTTGGATCATTTAATAATTGATATAATGTATTAAAATCATCTTCAGAATGATAAATACTTGAATTATCGAATCTTAAAGTTTTTGCTACTCTTCTTAATAATACTAAAGGATTTGCTGATAATTTATTAACTTCTAATGTAATCATTGGAACAGCAACTAATCTTTTTTCATATTGAGGTTTTGGTGGATAAACAACTGCTGATTTTAAAAATTGATATAAAGGTTTTGGCATAGCACTTGGATTTGAATTAGAACCAGGAACTTCTGGATATTCCATTAATCTTAAAAATGCAATAAATAAATGATTTGTAGCTTCTGCTGCTTCACTCCATGCAGATAATCCATCTGAAAAAGTAGATTTTGATCTTAAATCAAATGCCCAAAATCCAGCTAATCTACATAATTTTCTTGGTCCTAAACCATTTCTTCTACCATGAGTTGCAATTGATGCCATTAAATCAAAAAAATTATAAACAATTTTTGCATGAGCTTCAGTTTCCATTGTCCTTGGAATTAATGCACCAAATGCATCTTTTCTATAACCAGAATCAGTTTCTTCTTTTTGAAATTGTTGATAACATTTCCATGTCACTACCCCACCAGGCATTCTACACCAACACCATTTTAATGTTCCTGCTAATGTCTATTATTTTTTATGTTAGTTGATTTCTTTTTTTTTGTTATTATACTTACATAAACATCAACTAATCGTAATTCACGATATAAATCATCACCAATTAAAGGTTTTTTACCAATTGGGAAAACAGTTTCAACTAATTTTCTAACTTCTTCATTTGAACCTTCTGGTCTAAATGATAATAAAATATATGGAGACAAAACTCCTATTCATGTTGTTAGTATCTTTCTTTCTTTTTTTGCTAATAAATAACTTACCTCTTGCTTTAATTTCATATGTTAATCCTTCAATTAATTCTAATAATACAGGTCGTGGTACAGCATGAGATACAAATGGATCTTGAGTGAAAAAAAACTTTTCAAATGGTCTTGATTTTTTTTCTTCAACTGCCGTTAAATCCAATTGTCCATGTTTTGCTTTATCTAACGCGGTTTTTGCTTTCTTTTCACTTTCATGTTTTTTATACATATCTTCAAAATTGGGCGGCGAGACCACTCGGGCCTGCTTTCTATCTTTAGCCATGATTTTGATCTATAAATATTCGGCTAATTTATCGTCTATTGCATGTGTGTCTTTGTAAATGATTGAAAAATAACAAAAAAGTTTGTCTTTAAGGTTGAGTTTCTTTTGGTTAATAAATAAATGATTTTAAAAAAAAAAAAGTGAATGTTAAGAAGTAATAAATAATTGGCGTCTATTGTTTGTTGTTAGAAAAAAAAATAAAAATGGCTGTCTATTTAGCGCGATTTTGAGCTCTTGAGGAAAAAGAGAAAAAAAAAAATATATACAATTTAATAATAAATAAATTTTTTTTGTGCGTGTTGTCGTTAATTTAATAATAAAAAAAAAAGGAACGTGGTGATCAAAAATTTAAAAAAAATTCTACAGTGTGAAAAATTGTGATGGCTGGTAGAGTGAAACAATTTTCTAACGCTTTATGCGCACTGTCATTCTTTCACCCGCACGCACTGCCTAGGCTTAAAAAATTAAAAAGGCGGGTTAGTGCTTGAAAGTATTTTTAAAAGCATATCGGTATTCCGGCTATAATGATATTACTACAGCTTATTTTTCGTTAATAAATAGTTCTTGACAAAAAAGACAAAAAAAAGGTTCAATCGATCTATGGAATATCTGTTTTTGTTTGTTTATATATATTTTTTTTTTGTTCGTTTTTGTACAAATCCTTGATCGGTAAAGAAAAATTGTTGGGATCTATATTAATATAAAGATAGAGTTATGTGCAACAATAAAAACTTTAGATCGTCCATGATGATGAATTGATAATCGGTCTGTGATTCTTGTGATCTACTTTTTTTGAACTAAAATAATGGTAAAGTTGTACTTAAAGAGACCACAAGAAGTTGAGGATCCTGCTTAAAATATGGCACTTATAATTAGTTTGTTTGTACAGGATTTACATGTAGTATAAATAGCTAGTTTTATACAAGTTTGCCGTTTACTATAAAATTGGAATTGAACTACTGTTTGATAACTTAGGGCCTATTGCAAAGCAAAATAACTAGTAATAAAAAGATTTAATATGAACTCAAAACTTTGTACGATCTAAATTGTTTCTGTAATAAAGTTTAGGGGAACACAAACATTTCTTAAACTTACGAACGTTTTGTACACTTACTTTAAAACACCCAATGGCTAAAGCCTAAGAATAGATCGACTGTCGGCTACCATGGCATATTATACTCAGTATATTAATTTCAAATTCATGAATAAGTCTTTTTAAAGAAATATGTTGGATTAGAAAAATACCATATCCCCATTGGGGTTCTTATATGTTATGTGGAGTACATCTATACAGTACCAATGGTATCAGATACAATAAGGTTTTAAATTTGAATGGATCATCTGCTACAGCCGACTGACTGAACATTAATTTGCAACAAAAGCGTCAAATATATATTAGCCATAGTATGACAGACACAATTGACTATAAACTAGCTGTAAATGGATTAATTTTAACTTAATTTGGGTATCAATACTGTATTATAGCGTTAGCTAACTATAGTACAAAAATATGGTCACTATATATAAACTACTGTATCAAGACGCCACCTAAAGATCAAATCCAAATTCCGGAATTTGGAATCCCAAATTAATTCGGTTTATTTCCGAGTTTGATTTATGTTTTTTATTTTCATTGCCTCTTCAGCTTTTTAAGGCAGTGAAGAAACATTTATGGCCATCAATCATAGTTGATCCGGGATAATAATTCTAGCTGGTATACAACTTAGATTTACAGCCACATTTCGTGCGGTTCAATATTTTTTACCGAGTAATGATTGATTAATTCATGCATGCGGAAAATACCGAAAGGACTCAGCTCAGTTCTAAATAGATCCATCATCGATTTAAATATACAGCGCCAGTCATAATTGGGGTTTAGTCTGGCTTACAAGTAAACACACTTTCGCTTAGAACTACCTGGAACTTTACAATATAACTATAGTATACCATGGCCAGTTGGGGCATTTATCTAGCTCCTTAAGCTTGTTTCTGCTAAATTCACTTGTAAAGTATTATATACACTGTATATTGAGGGTCT
The DNA here is from genome assembly GCA_030564325.1 of Blastobotrys capitulatus. Classification (NCBI taxonomy): domain Eukaryota; kingdom Fungi; phylum Ascomycota; class Dipodascomycetes; order Dipodascales; family Trichomonascaceae; genus Blastobotrys; species Blastobotrys capitulatus. The sequence goes on along the minus strand of JAJLUL010000106.1, from coordinate 55,349 downwards.
CGTAAAAGTGGTTTGTTGTAGCATATAGATATTATATATATTATGGATATAGCTAGAGACCTAGTGGATAGAATTTCTAATTCATTTTTTGAACTCTACTAAGTGTAAGTAACTTCAAAGTATCCTTAAAAGTCTATCCATGCTGATGACCTAGCGATTAAAATTGATGACATAGTTATTAAGGAAAAAAAATTTCACAACTGATTTCTAGAGCTTTAGAGTTTTTAAACATGTCTTACTTTTTTGATTCAGACTTCATCCTTAGCGCTACCACCAGCAGCTGCAGGTAGTGAAGGCAAATTAATACTTAAGGGTTCTTACTTACCAGGTACTCACAATATCCATTCTGATGTGCTACCAAGTTACCAGCTAAGTTAATCCTTTCTCGCAATAGCCTGTATACCCCAACACCAATTGAAATATATATTACTTCTTAACTTTATATCATAAAGGCTTTATACAATTTCCTTGTGTACAGCCTAGGGTACATAATACCTAGTATATTCTATAGTTGTTCAAACTTAGGAAAACTTCCATACCTTGCTTGAGTATTCTTCACCTTAATAAATGTTAAAATATAAGTTATGAAGACGATACATAATGATAATTACATTATTGTATTACCCATAGTTTTATAGGGTTCTTATTATACATTGAAAAGTATCCTTTACATTTTTTAGAGTTAATTACAGTGCATATAATTTAACTTTGGAGGATCATAATAGGAAGTACTGACTGAAGCTGTCATCACCATGGTAAGTTGAATAATTACAATATTTTATTAGACTTAAACTTAAATAGCGGCGCGAATTTTGTTCTAATATCCGGTTATACTTAAACTATCTAAGTACTTATTAAATAATTAATTGATTGATTGGCTTGTTTTGGTGATGGATACAGTACATGTAGCTTAATTTTATTAGGATCAAAATTTAACGTTCTTTTTGAGCCCCACAGCCCGTAAATTTTCTGTTGGGATAACTTTGCAGAATGCAAAAGGTACATTACCAGTATAGGTACAATACCTGGTAGTTGTATTCAAATTTGATTACCAGGTTAATTATTATGAACCAAATTATATCATCATTGTTCTTTAGAGTTGGCACATACAACAACCTGAATTCAATCATACTCACTGTCCATCTATCTGGTAATCACAGACCAGGTGTAAAGATCAACTGAAACCATCAACATGGCTGACGCGATGCTACCAGACTACAGTCATATATTACATATAATATGATATGGATTGCAAGGATAAGAGTGTACTTTGTGATTTACTGTAGAACAGTTTTTATAATGACAAGGTATATCGATCGTCATGATAAAAATGCCTGTATATTAGTTTATAGAAAGCATACAACAGTACATTGCAATGTACATCTAAAAATTAGCTAGGAGCATTAAAATATAAATACTGTAAACTTGGTTTCTCTGGGCTACTATAATTGATAAAGTTGTGTACTATTCTGACCTCTAACATTGAGATGGCTAGTACCTAAGTAAAATTAGTTTTGAAATACACATCAAATATATAAATATTTTATTATTGATAACTTACACATATATAGTATAGAAAAAGCGGTGGATTCTGTTAATAATTTTTTTATAGGTTTTTTTAAGTGACCAATCTAACAACAATGTAATACTGTATTACACCTACTGTACTGGTACGTAAAATAAGAATACATAAAATAATTTCATCCCATGATTCATAAAATCGAGATCTCACAAAAATAAAATTTCCGCCGATCACCTCCCTGAAATCTTATAGATCCGAGACATTTAGATCTACAACATGAGAACTTCTTTTTTAAGCGGAAGTAAGTTGATTGGTGTAAAAAAACATGACCTGTCATAGTACCAATTAATATCTGGTATAACTGGACGTAATGAAGCTGGACTTAATGTTATTGGAGTTGGAGACCGTAGATAAACCCGAAAATACTTAGGCGTTTATTGAATAGTGGTTTTCAATGTAAAAATTCAAGCTAAACGCGTATCCGATAGAGGCATCTTGTATACATGTATGCTTATAGACGGTAAAAATTCTACCCGCAGTGTCCCGAGCGTTAGTACCTGGGTTTGCAGTTAATTTAAGAAGTAAAACGATCAATGACGATGGTGGATACCCTATTATTTAAGAAAATAATATTTATGGAATCAAAAATTATGAACTATCTAATGCCACTACTGCTAGGGCGAAAAAAAAATTTGATGGGGTTTAGGGGTAAAAACATAATGCTGGTAATGGTAAATATCAATTTGTAAGCTGCGTGACATACCAAGGCTGGTAATCATGATACCTGCTCCGCTATTCAACTTTCTTACCAGATGGTTATACAGTCTGTATTGGTACTTCAACAGTACAATGTCTAATTTTCATTAAATTACCAAGCTTTTAATGGTTTTAATTTATGTGCCAGTGAGGACTCCCCGTCGGTTGAAATATATAGATATAGATTTTTTGCCTTACAGGATAGGCAATTCTTAGCCACTCGGTAATACACCACTTAAAGGTTTTCTTTGAGACCATTAGACTAAATTATAGGTTACTACACAACTTAGTACTAACCGGATAGATCCTGATATCATAGACACAATTTAAGGTTTTACAATCAGTTTTATCAATCAGTAATCTACTACAGTACAAATTGTACCACCACTAGTAACTAGACTCTATAGATAATCTTTAAAAATACTTTTTGAGGGTATTATTCCCAAGAGACAAATTCTACATGGCTTAGAAAGGCTGAATTCTTGAATTTATTCAATCCAAGCCAACTGTGATAAAATTATAATCTGATGGCAGGTTGTATAGCCAACTCGGATAATGACTGGTCAATCATCAATGGATAACCTCACCAAAAAGAAATAAAGATTTAAAATTATTCAAGCTGCCCCTTAAATAATCGAAAATTAAATAAACATAAGAAAAAAAAATATCATAATTAATAATAATAAATTTCATAAATAAATCTACCATCTTTTACTGTAGCACTATTGTCCCTTACTCTCAGTGCACCACAAAATCCACACTGTGAGAAGAGTGTCTTGTGTGTGTAATAAAAAAACTGTAATAATTATGCAAGTTTCGAAAAGTGAAGAAGAAAAAAAAATAATAATTTAATTTTTTCTGGGTTTAAAAATAATCAGAAACATCATTCAATAAAAACCAGGCCTGGTGTGGTAATTGGCACTAATGCACGTAAAAAAAAAAAAGGTTCATGAAAAAGTAACTACAGCCCAAAAAATCCATACTTAGAAACATTGTGGCAGTTTTATTAATATAGTTATAGTTACACACAAAAAAAAAAAAATTTGTCAACAAATATATAAAAGTTCAAGGGTCTGCCGAAATTTTGAAAAGGATTTTTTTTTTTTCTCTCTCTCTTTTTTCTTCTTCTTCAACCAGACAAAAATGTCCTATGTATGTGATTAAGATATACCTAATAATGATTTTATTTTAATGTATTCAAACAATAACTAACAATTCTTTTCCAAATAGTATCCACAACAACCTCAACCAGCCTATAATCAAGGTTATCCTCCTCCACCACCACAAGGTTATTATCAACAACCTCCTCCACAAGTATGTTAATAAAATTATCGGTTTCGACCTTTCAACAATTTCATATACTAACAATCATTTCAAAATTAGCCTGTTTACGTTCAAGAACAACGAGATAGCGGCGGCGGTGGCTACTGTTGTGGTTGCTGCGCCATGTTGTCAGCATGTTTATGTCTGTATGTTTATTTCAACAATATTTCAATTATTAAAGATTATTTATTGATAATGGTGATAGTAAATTTATTATATTTATCATGGAGTTTGCAAAATGGTATAGGTGAAAAGTTCAATCTGATGATGATGTATCTCATAGAAGGTTCAGATCTTGAATTACAGGAGACAAGATCCTATGGAATATTTCCAGCTGCGCCTTGGAAGGCTGATTTTTTACACCGCACTATTTTTTTTTAAATTTATGAATCAAATGTGTTTTATATCCTATTAATAGCATCGATCCAAGCAGATTTAAATCCCATCATCATATATCAGTTTTGAAACTCCGAGAGATAAATTAAATTAAAATTACTATTCCTCAACTATCTTTATTATCAAGAGAAAGAGAAAAGATACTAACATTAATTCTAGTGACTGTTTATTCTAATTTATTGGTTCTTAATTTAAGCATATTTTTAATAGACCTAATTTTGGACAACAATGTATTTTTAATTGATTTTTTAATGTCTAATATTTACTTTACTAATACTTTTTTTTTCCATTTAATTAAGAAGTTGTAGATTTTTATTATAAACGGGACAAAACAAATCAGGGTTAAGGGGTCAAAATGCATAGATAGCATTAAAGTGATGATCCAAAGATGTGGGACTAATACCAGGTTTTCATTTTGAAATCTGGATATAAGTCTGTGAACATCTTTTTCAAGATTGATAGTTAAGAATTTGTATTTCATTATTGTAGACTTTATACCCTAGAAACCACTTCGGACAAGCAGCATGATATAAATTCTAAAAAGAATTGGGTCTGTAATACTAAGTATCAATGATAATACATTGTAACCGAGAAGTATAAGAGAAAAAAATATTTATCACAAGATCATACAATAAATTATAAACAATGCAGATCTTGGAGTTCTAGACCATTGTTATCTAAGAATTTTCAATAGATAATAAATCCTCAACATATTATGACTTAATTTAAAGAAAAAGTATTAGATAACCTGCTAATAGGATAATCTTTTTTCTTGAAAATCACATCCTTGGATTTTGTTGGAGAAAAAAGATTAACCTAATCTACGTATAACGGTCTCTTTTCGTGCGGCTTAAGACAAAGATCCACAATGCTACAACAACATCAAATCCAACTACCAAGAATCAAACAAAAAGCTTTTCAATAATAAAATCACAATAAATTTCATGCCATAAAAAAAGAATTGAATTATAAAAAATTTTAATTCTAATTCTAATTCTAGATTTTCTTTCAATAGTAGTTAAATTAAATATAATAAATCATCATCATTACAAAAGTATTACTTTATTTTTAAATTTTTTTTAATTTTTTTTTTATCAATTTTTGTTTAAATAATAATATAAAAATAAGGTCCAAAAATCAATATTATTTGGTTAATTGTTTTCTTTCTTAATTTCTTTGAAAAAAAAAAAATCTATGCTTTAACAGTTCTAACACCAACCCTTGAATCTCTGAAAATAGAATCACCTTCAGCATAAGCTCGACCCATACCGAAACCAACACCCAACCAAACAGGGAATGCTCGTCGTTTGAAAAATAATACTGATGCAACAACACCAACACCTAGACCTAAACCAGTTTTAACAATAGCATTTGATGCAACAACGTCCCACTTTAAATCATTCAATTAGTTTCAATTCTTTTCATTTTTCATTAAAGAAAAAAAATACATACCTTATCGTTTAATAAATTTTCAGAAGGAGTTGATTTTTTGATTTGTTCACTCATTGTGTATATATATATATATGTGTTGCTTTTTGTGATAATTTATTGTATAGTGATTATAATAAATAAACGAAAAAAAATTGTCAAAGGAAAAAAAATTGTGATGAAAAAAATGTCATGATTGGTTCGTTGGGATGAATTCGGCTGTTTAAGCATTGGTAATAGGAGTTCCGATAGTATTACATAATAGCTATTTTGTTGCTCAAGACTGTTTAAACTGTAGTTAAGGCAGCAATAGCTTTTTTTAAACCATGCTTGAACTTTAAGCGCTGCCGATGTCCGCTTTTATACTAGTTGGTAATTAAGATTACCAAACACCACAAAAAAAAACCCAAAAAAAAACACACTACTAACTTTTTCCATTTTTTTATTTTATTTTTTTCCCCATCATAACAAGATCGACTTTTTATTTATTTTTTATTTTCTTAAAAGTATAATATGCGTAATTTAGTAAATAGATCTTATTTACTTCTCCTTTCGACACAACATCGGTTTTTACACAACAACAACGCAACACTTATAAGAAAATTAACCACAATGCCTCAACCACCTCAACAAGCACCAAAATGGCAAACTACTGCTGATGATATTATTTCAAAAACTAAACAAGCCATTGCTGATAATAAATCAGTTGATGATTCCATTGCCGCTGAAACTAATCCAACTTTTGATAATGTTTTTAGAAAATTGGCTACTCAAGAAAATTTGGAACAAGTTATTGTTAGTCCTTTAATGTTTTATCAACGTGTTTCTATGGATAAAGATTTACGTGAAGCATCTACTAAAGCAGAAGAAATGTTAGAAGAATATTATATTGACGCTGGTATGAGAGAAGATGTTTATAAAAATGTTAAAATTGCTTGGGATAATTTACCAAAAGATTTAGATCCAGAAGATTATAGATTAGCTGAAAAAATTGAACAACGATTTAGAAGAAATGGTTTAGGTTTACCAAAAGATAAACGAGATAAAGTTGCTGAATTAAAGAAAGAATTGACTAATACTTGTATTCAATTTAGTAAAAATTTAGATGCTGAAAATGGTCATATTGATTTTACTAAAGAACAATTAAATGGTATTCCAGAACGAACTTATGATCAATATGAACAAGTTGATGGTAAATATAGAATGACATTTAAAATGCCAGATGTTGAACCAGTTTTAAAATATGCTAAATCTGGTGATACAAGACGACAAGTTTTTGTTGGTTATGAAAATCGATGTCAAGTTAATAATGATTTGGTTAATAAAGCAGTTAAATTAAGAGCTCAATTAGCTGAAGTTATGGGATATAAAAATCATGCAGAATATGTTTTGGAAGAAAGAATGGCAAAAAATCCTGAAGCAGTTGGTAAATTTTTAAATGATTTAAGATCCAAATTATCTGATATGGGTAAAAAAGAAGTTGAAGGATTATTAAAATTAAAAAATGAAACCATTGAAAAACCAGAAGATAAATTATATAATTGGGATTTAAGATTTTATGATAATTTATATTTAGAAAAAGAATTTAAAGTTGATTCTGAAAAGATTAGTGAATATTTCCCATTAGAACAAACTATTAATGGTATGTTGGGATTATTTGAAAAATTAATGTCATTAAAATTTTATGAAGTTAATGATGAATCAAAAGATGTTTGGCATGAAGATGTTAGACAATATTCTGTTTGGAAAACTGAAAAAGATACTCCAGAATTTGTTGGTTGGTTTTATTTAGATTTACATCCAAGAGAAAACAAATATGGTCATGCTGCTAATTTTGGTTTAAATAAAGGTTATATTCAAGATGGTAAACGACATTATCCAGTTACTGCATTAGTTTGTAACTTTTCAAAACCTTCAAAAGATAGACCATCATTATTAAAACATCAAGAAGTTACAACTTTTTTCCATGAATTAGGTCATGGTATTCATGATTTAATTGGTGAATCTAAGCATTCTAGATTCCATGGTACATCAGTTGAATGGGATTTTGTTGAAGCACCATCTCAAATGTTAGAATATTGGACTTGGAATAAAGAACAATTAAAAGAATTATCTGGTCATTATGAAAATTCTAATGAAAAATTAAGTGATGAATTAATTGATGCTTTAGTTAAATCAAAACATGTTAATGGTGCAATTTTCAATTTAAGACAATTACATTTTGGTTTATTTGATCAAACTATTCATAAATTAAGTTCAAAAGAAGCAGAAAATTATGATGTTGCTGAATTATGGAATGATTTAAGACAAGAAATTAGTCATGTATCTCAAGGTGATCATCAAAGAGTTCATGGTTATTCATCTTTTGGTCATATTATGGGTGGTTATGATGCTGCTTATTATGGTTATTTATGGTCTCAAGTTTTTGCTGCTGATATGTATTATTCTAAATTTAAAGCCGATCCTTTAAGTTCAAAAGTTGGTATGGAATATCGAACTAAAGTTATTGGTAGAGGTGGTACTAGAGATTCAATGGATAATTTAAAAGATTTCTTGGGTAGAGAACCAACTTTAGATGCTTTCAGTGCAGAATTAGGTATTCAAAATTAATAATAATAATAATAATAAATAATTATGTACAATTTATATATAAATAGCTTTAATCAAATGCTTTTGAATCAAAGAATTTACTCATTAAAATAGCTGCTGCAACACTAACATTTAATGAATCAACAGATCCAATATCATGATGTGGTGATAATCCAACTTGATAAGAAGATCGATTTGTTAATGAAGTTCTAATACCAACACCTTCACTTCCTAAAACTAATAAACAAGGTTTTTCAGATAATAAATTAGATAATTCTGATGGTTTAACAACATTTTTATTTGGTTTTGGCATAGTAGCAATTAAATTCCAACCATTTTTATTAACTTTATCAAAAAAATCTAATGGTTTTGAACAATTATAAATTGGTAATAAATCAATTGCGCCAACTGATGTTTTTGCAACTGTATTATTTAATGGACAACAATTTTTATCAGAATAAACAACAAAATCACATCCTAAATAATAAGCACTTCTAATAATTGCCCCCATATTATGAGTATCAGTAACTTGATCAATATAAATACCTAATGCATTTTTCTTATTAGCTTTAATCCAATGTCTTGTTGGTTCAATTTTACCTGGTTGTCTTTCATTAACAATATATTGGTTAGTATCTGTAATTTCTAATGAATCAATAAGTGGTATATCTAATGGTCGAGTTTCTAATACTATATTATTATGAACTGCATTTCTTGTTAATTGATTTAATTCTTGTCTTGTTGTTTTAAAAACTTCAACTCCCATTTCTTGTGCTTTTTTAATACATTCATTTGATTCATCTACATAATGTAATTTTGTTGCTTGTCTTTTGGTACCTGTTAAAACACCCATAGCTGCTCCACTACCAAAAATTAGTTCTTTCCAAGGTTCTGGTTGTAATCTTGGTTTCCTATCTCCATCATTTCTTTCACCAACCAATTGTCTAGCTCTTGGACTACTGAATGCACTGAATCCTCTATCATCATCATTTTCTTCTCGACCATTATATCGTTTAGGTTTATAATTATCACCAAAATAGTTATCAAAATCATTGTTGTTTCCTTTTTGAGCACCTCTGTTAAATTGATTGTCTCTATCATTTCTATTTCTTACTCCATTGTCTTTTCTATATCCATTATCTCGATTACCTCTACTGTTATTATAGTCTCTGCTACTTCTATTTTCTCTACTTCTATTATTATCCCTATTATCTTTATTATTGTTATTATTTCGTTCTTCTCGTTCTCGTTTTTGTCTAGCATGAACATGTGCATATTTTTCTCTGAAAAATGTATCTTTATCTTGACCTTCCCATGCCTTTTTTCTTGTATGTATTTTGAAATTTTTATCAAAAGTATTTAATAATGCTCGATGTGTATGAAATCGTCGTATATTTATCATTTTTGTTTATCCTTTTTATATATATAGAGTAATGATAAAGAAAATATAGTTTTTTTTTAAATTTTTTGTTGTGAAAAATTAATTTTTGATCTACACTTTTTTTCTCTCTTGAGCCGCAAATCTAATCTTGTTTGGTTTAAGCAGTGTTTATAACTAACCAAAGCATGAGCTTCAAAAATACCCTCCGATGCTCCGATGACACGCCCTGCTTTAAAACCTTAAAGCATTATTCAAATGCTCCGACCAATCATTTTAAATTCATTTTATTGAAAATTTTCTTATTCAAGCCCACTAACAAGCTTTATTAGTACTAACAAGAAGAAAAAAAAAAATATTCCCAACGACAAAAAATTCATTCAATTTTTTTTTTTTTCCTATTTTTAAACCACTAACAAACTTAATAAAAAGAAAAAGATGAGCACTTTTACTCAACTAGAGAAAATCTCAAAATTTATTTTGGGTAAACCAGTTTTAAAGGCTATTGTTGTTCCATGTGCCAATGCATTCACCAGTTTAGCTGGTTACAGAAAGATGGGTTTAAAATTCGAAGATTTAATTGTTGAAGAAAATCCAATTGCTCAAAAAGCTTTACGACGATTACCAGCTCGAGAAAGTTACGACAGAGTTTATCGAATTGCTACTGCTACTCAATTATCTTTATCTCACAAATTGTTACCAAAAGAACAATGGGTTAAACCAGAAGAAGTAAGTTTTTTATTATTAAAATAAGAAAAGTCATACTAACAGATTATAGGATACTCAAACATTAATTCCATATTTATTGGAAGCTGAAGCTGAAGCTTTCGAAAAACGAGATTTGGATAACATGATTATCAAGAAATAAATATTTAACTAATTAATTAATAAACAAACTGATAAAAAAATACAATAAATTCAACATATCCAAAACTTGCAAAAAAGATTCACTACTCAATTTTATTTTTATAATAATGGCACAATTTTATTAATATATTAAATTATAAAGACAAAATTTTTATAAAAGAAAAAGTCTAAGTTACTAAATTATACAACCCTTCTTCTAAACTTGCCAAACCAATACTAAAACTATCCAATAAAACATCCAAATGAGCTATTACATCCTGTTTCTGTGTAGAATCTAGTAAGATACTAGTATCCAATTTTGGAATTTGAGGAAAACTTAATGTATCATCTTGAGGTGGATGTGAATGTTGCATTAAATTATGTTCATTTGTACTAGATGTTAATGATGGTAAATTAGATGGTGGCATGGCAATATGCATTCTTGGTGTAGGTTTTCTTCTCCCATTTGTATTGTTATTATTATTTGTATTATTGTTGTTAGTATTTGTAGAGTTTAAGTTAGTATTATTATTGTTAGTAATTTTATCGTCATTAATTTGATCATTTAATTTTGATCGTGATATTGGCTTCATCATTGATGGTGGTGCGGCTTGTTGAGTTGTTGTAGATGCATTTGATGATGATGGTTGTTTTGTTGGTGATCCACCACCACCACTAATTGAATTTTTTGGTGCCATTCTTTTTGGTGATGGAGTTCTTCTCATTGTATTATTAGCATGAGGCATTTGAGGTGCTGGTAACATTGAAGAAGATGATGAAGAATTTGAATTTTGTGAAGATGCATTATTTGTATTATGATTTGAAATTGTTGGTGAAGATGCTTGAGTTGGTGATGATGGTGATGATTGTTGTGGTTCAGATTGCATAGCAGGAATTGGTGGAACAGGTGGTAAATTTAATTGTTGTAAAGATGCAGGAGTTACAGTATTTGATAATGTTGATGATCTTGATCTTGCAGCTGATTGTGGTGGAACCGGTGGTGGTGGTCCATTAGAATGTGGAGGTAATTGTGATAATTGTGGCTTTGGTAAAGATGGTGGTGGTAATGAAGGTTGTGGTGCAGTATTAGCATCTAATGAATCAAATTCTGGAATTTCAATTTCGATTGTTGGAGTAGTTGGTTGAGTAGCTGCTGCTGATAATCCTGATGGTGGTTTTGCTTGGTGATGAAATTCAGTTACCGGAGATAATACTGGTGCTGATAATTGACCAGGTGAAAATTCATTATTATTTAAATTACTACCATCATCAAATAATTGTAATAAAGATTTTGGTGCATTTGGATCAATTGCAGGTGGTGGAGGAGCTCTCATTGTTGATTCACTTGATGCAAACCCACTTGGAATTATTGGTGTATTACTTCCATTGCCACTGTTATGAGGATATTGAAATCCTAACCCACTTAAAGAAGCTTGATCTAAACTTGATTGATTCATTGTTGGTGGAGGGGAGTTCCTTCTAACTGGACTCATTACTCCATAATTAAAAGTTGTAATATCAGAAGTATCAAAATCCCATACTGATTCAGAATCACTTAAATCTTCTTTATTATCTTCATGATCACTAAAATCATCACTTTCTTTAATACCTTTGATTAATGCAATAGAATCTCTAACATTATTTCTTTCTCTCCATGTAAAATATCTTTGAACAATTTCTTTTAAAACTGTTGTATTATATTGTCTTGAAGTTTTTATAAATTTTAATTTTAATAATTCTTCTGCTGATAATCTTTCTTCAGGATGTTCATCTAAACAACATGCAACAAATTCTTTTAATGCTGGTGAATATTGAGATCCTTCTAATCTTGCTGGTTTTTGTCTTGGAATTAACATAACAGCTCTCATTGCTTCTTGATCACTATATGGTGGATTACCTGTAGCAATTTCATAAACAGTTACACCTAAACTCCAAATATCTGCTTTAGTATTATATAAAGCACCTTCAGTAATAACTTCGGGTGCCATCCAATAAGGTGTACCAACAATAGTTGATCTTTTAACTTTATTTGAAGTAACTTTTGCTGCAACACCAAAATCACATAATCTAACACTCCCACTATTTGTAATCAAAATATTAGCTGCTTTAATATCACGATGAATGATTCCTTCTTTATGAATATATTGTAATGCAATACAAACTTCTCTAATAATAACTGCTATATGTTTTTCTTCAAATTTACCTGGTTTTAATAATGCACGAACTGATCCACCAGCACATAAATCCATAATAATCCATAATTTTGTACCATTTAGATATGATCCATAATATTTGGTAATATTTGATGCTTCACTTTGACTTAATTGTGATAATGTACTAATTTCTTGTTGAATATCTATTAAATCATCTTCTATTGTATCCAAATTTAATACTTTAATTGCAACAACTTTTTTCGATTCTTTATTAACCCCTTTATAAACTGTACCAAAGTTACCACGACCTATAACTTCATCTCGTCGATATAAATCTGTAACTTTTGTCACATTATGTCGTGACATTATTATTTTATATTACTATTTGTTTGTTGAATAAAGATGTTTTGTAATGTTGTGTTAGTTTGAATTTTTTTTTCTAAAATTAAGAAAAAAAATTACAAATATATCAAAAAAAAAAAAAAAAAAAAAAAGCTTGACTGTATGTAAAATCAAATAGAGTTTCCACCCGCATTTAAATTTAATTTTGTAATTTTGTAAGGTGTAGGTTTTTTATCGGATCGGAGGAGTTATTTTAAATTGGGGAAGTTTAAAGACTAACGTTACTGTATGATCATTTAGATGAAGTTAGTGCAATTTGGATCATATCATATTGGAATATTTACAAATGGACCTATGGTAATATGATTACTAAAATCTACTTTCAACTAGCCTCGGGTTACTATATGAGGGCGCTTAAGTCATTTTATTTATGGTTGAGTTCAATCTAGGCATTTAATGATTTGATATCCATCTTTCGCCCAATAATATCAACCAAAACCAAACACATAACTATTGAGACTATATTTCTAAAAGCTAGCTATATATACACCCTGTATGTCTATATACTGCAAATAAATAGCTTTAATAATCAATAGCTAGATCGCGATATGTATATATATACAGTATATATGTATATATAATTTAATATAAAGTTTTGAGCCTCACGGAAGTTCTTTAAGCATGTGTAACATTACACCAACGTGAGCCGCGCAATGCTTGAACTAACGAAAACTATCACCACCAATATTATTTGGTAACGATTCCCAATAATTTTTCAAAAAAAAAAAAAAATTCACATCAACAAATTTTTCTTTTTTTCTCGACTTCTACAACAAATAACCCCATAGAGAACAAACGAATGTTTAAAAAACAACTACAAAAATCAAGGCTTGTGTCACTGCCGCGATTCAATCCTAATGGAAATTCAAGTGTTCCAAATGGTCAAGTAGTCACAAGTACACCAGCATCAAATTATAGACGAGATTATGGGTTAAAACAACCAATGCCTCACCCATTAAGATCAAAATTTATCATACCCAAACAATTAGATACAGAATATGGATTAGCTGATTATGATATAGGTACAGGCAAAGCAATGACAATCAAAAGATTACAGTCATTAGAAAAATCAATAGATCCAATTCCAAAATATTTATCAAGTACTAAAGATGAATCAAAACCAGAATTAACATCATTATTTCACGGATCTACGCCTAAAACTAAAGCATATTCAATTAATAATATTAGTAACAAATTAAGAAAAGAATATCATAATTGGTCAATTGAAAATAATAAAGATCCTGCATTAACATCGACATTAGATGAATTTTTAACAAACAATAATAAAGAACGAATTAATAATTCACCAATAGCAACTGCTGGATCATTATATTCATTACCAGGCACATTAAAAAATACACCTAACGGTTTTACAAATCAAAGTATTGTTACTGGTAGATCATTAAATTCAAATGGTCATTTAATTGCAGCTGCTGGGGTTATAGGCAGTTGTTCATCAGCATCCGTTGGATTTGCAAATAAAAAAGGTTCAACAGCAGGTGTAGTGCATAAAACCACATCCAAATATTCTATTGATAATTTAACATTAGATAATAATGGTAAAATTAGAATGTATACTAGTAAAGGATCAAGGATTCCAACAACATCAATTCAAAGTAAAAAACGATCAAAACAATTTGAAATTCAAAACTTTGATACAAAAGAAGAAACTCAACAAAAACATGCATTATTTGATATGATCAAAAAAACATTAATTGAAAAATAAATATGTACATACTAAGATATTACTTTTTTTTTTTTTTTTTTTTTTTTTTGGATTTATCGCAAAACACCTTTTGTAGATGGGACATCATCTTTACCAGTATAACTAATAGCTTCTTTAATTGCAATAGCCAAAGCTTTAAATGCAGATTCTGATCGATGATGATCATTAAATCCTCTTAAACAATCAACATGCATTGTGATAGCAGCAGCTTGGGCAAAAGATTCCAAAACATGAGGAATCATTTCACAACTTAAATCACCAATTTTTTCTCTTTTTAATCCTAATTCAACAACTGCATATGGTCTATTTGATAAATCAACAACAGCTCTTGATAATGCTTCATCTAATGGTGCATACCCACTACCAAATCGTTTAACACCTTTAACAGCTCCTAATGCTTCTTTAAATGCTTCACCTAAAGCAATACCAACATCTTCACTTGTATGATGGTCATCAATATGTAAATCACCAATACATTCAATAATTAAACTCCAACCACCATGTTTAGCTAACGCGTGCAACATATGATCTAAGAAACCAATCCCAGTTTGAACATTAATAAGCTGGCCACCAGTTGCTTGTTTAGCATGTTCATCTTTTTTATCGAATAATGATTCTTTTAATTCTACATCACCACCGTCAAGACTTAATGCAATTTGAATTTTAGTTTCGTTAGTGTTTCTTGAAATAGTAGCTGATCTCATTTTTTTTTGCTTTCTCTATAGTATATTATTAATTAGTTGTGATGTTAAAAAAAAATTGAAAAAAATTCTATATATGAAAAATTATTATGTGAAAAAAAAAAAAAAAAAAAGAAAAAAAATTAATAGTCATATTCACCTTCTTTTACCTCGATATCTACTGCAGGTAAAGCGACATTTTCCAAAACCACATCGGGACCCTCCGATTTGAAAAATTCCAAATCTTCTTGAGATTTAGCTAATAACATACCAATTGTACCAACACTATTAATACTTCTACCTTGATATTTTTCTTGTTTTCTTGGAACACCCATCATCCATTTTTCTGTAAAAACAAAGTTATAACTTGGTGTACCATTGATTTCATTTTCTCTTAATGTAGTTAAAATTCTTGACATTAATGTTGAATATCTAAAACCTAATGAATCTGCATCAGGGTTTGTTGGAACTGGAACAATAAAATGTGCAAAAGGGACTCTTGTATCACTAAATGGTCTTTGACCTTCTTTATATTCAGGATTAATTGCAATTAATTCATCAACAAATGGTGTAAAATCTTTTGGTAATTCCATAAATTGAATATGTTTATGAGCAATTGATGCACCAGATTCTTCACCACAATTGAAAAAACCAACATGTCTATCACCAGATTTATTGGCTTCTGTTAATGCTTTATAAGCTGCTTCTAAATCTTCTGGACTTAATGGAGCATTTTGTGGTTTAATTTCTTTAGTAACCATTAAAAAATGACGTGGAACAACAGCAAATTTATTTAAAACTAATTTATAATCTTTTTCAAAATCATCAGTGATTAATAAATCTTTTTCAACTGGATCCCAAGGTGATTTTGGTTGTTGTTTACTGAAAGATTCACCTGGTTGAACTTGTTTAGCTGGTTTTTTAGCTAATGCTGGAGCTAATGTATATAAATATTGAATACCATTAACAACTGATTTGATTTGTTCACTTTCATGAAATACAATAGCTCCTGATTCTTTTGCTGTATTAAAAGTAGTTTTAATTAATTCTGCCAACATTTTATTTTAATTGTATCTTATTTTGAAATTATAATTCTAGTAATTGTGACTGATAATCGCGTATTTGAATTATAGGAAAGAATTTTTGATTTGCTTTGTTGATGTTTTTTTTTTACGAGAATAAAATGAAAAAAATCGATCGTTCCCGAAATATCCTGATTTTTCTTGAGTAAAATTTGTATTACGTAACCTTGAGATAATATTTTAAGATTATTATGTAATACAAAGTTACCCTGACAAAATAATACTTATCAGGCCATAAGCGCATAAGAGGCTTGACCGAATACCGATATTAAAACAGCTTAAATCTCCGAGAATTTGAATTTTATACTCATGCATAATTTAATAGTTTCTCCGCTTTTTCACTAGTTGAAAGTACTCAAGCGTTACTAAGTCTATACGTCTAAGCCTACTAGAAGGTGTTCTTTAGCGGTACCCCTCCGAATCGAGAACGAAAGAACTAACTACTGCTTGAAAAGCCGAAGTTTAAGCCGAGAGAACAAATTTCATCTCCCCACTATATATACGGTATAGTCATAGTCAGCCGGGCTAATGGTTTATTTCGATATTACAGTCTCAGAGCTCTAGTACAGTACTATTGTAGTGGTAAGCTTGGAAACTTTTAAGCTTTAAAGTACTAGTTATTCGTCTGCCCCTCAAAGCTTAAGACCTATCATCGGCTTACCTTAGTAACAAAAAGCTATTGTACGCTCAAAATCTGGGCCTAGGTTTCACTTACATCGATACTTAAAAAAAAAACAATAGCGCTTAATTAACTATAGCTTTAAATTTTTTTTCTCTCCAACTCCTTTAACCAAGTAGGTCATTATCACCGTTTAAAAACCCCATCATCGATCTTAGGCTGTTGTAAAAAAAAAACGGTTGAAATTTCTCACCAACCCAACAAGCCGAATAATTTTTTCAACATAAAAAAGACACATTTTTCACTAAATTAATTTTTTTATAACAAATAACTGATCAATAAATACCCAAACAAATCCAATCAATATTTATAATATAAAATAGACAATAATTAAAATAATAATAATATAAAAGAATCCAAAAAAATGACTACAACAAGTGAACGCCGGGCTTCCAAAGAATTACAAGGAATAGCTACATATGATTTAAGAAAAATGAGCCCCGGAGCTATTCAAATAAATGTTAAAGAAGCGTTTATTGTAGATCAAGATCAAGTTGATGGTAGATTAACTCCTCCAGATACAAGAGATATTGCATTACCAAATCATACAGCTGAAGTATCACATATTGCAGTGGATATTGGTGGTAGTTTGGCAAAAATAGTTTATTTTACAAGAGATAAAGTTAATCAAGGTGGTAGATTAAATTTTACAAAATTCGAAACAGAAAAAATTCATGATTGTATTGATTTTATGGGAAAATTGATTAGTAAAAATGGTGATCAACATATTATGGCTACTGGTGGTGGTTCTTATAAATTTTATGATTTAATGAAAGAAAAATTGGGAGTTGAAATTACAAGAGCTGATGAAATGGAATGTTTAATTAATGGATTAGATTTTTTCATTACACAAATTCCTGAAGAAGTTTTTACTTATTCAGTAGATAAACCAATGTCATTTGCAGAATCAAGACCAAATATTTATCCTTATTTATTAGTTAACATTGGATCTGGGGTTTCAATGTTAAAAGTTATTGGACCAAAAAATTTTGTACGAATTGGTGGTTCATCATTAGGTGGTGGTACTTTATGGGGTTTATTAAGTTTATTAACAGATGCTGATAATTATGATGAAATGTTAGAAATGGCAGCAGAAGGTGATAATACTAATGTTGATATGTTAGTTGGTGATATTTATGGGTCAGAATATGGTAGAATTGGATTAAAAGCTAGTGCAATTGCATCATCTTTTGGTAAAGTTTTTAAAGAATCTAGAAAAGTTGATTTAGAAGATAGAAGAGAAATGTTTAATGGTCCTGATATTAGTAGATCTTTATTATATGCTATTTCAAATAATATTGGTCAAATCGCTTATTTACAAGCACAACGACATTCTTTAGAACATATTTATTTTGGTGGTAGTTATATTCGAGGTCATCCACAAACAATGAATACTTTGTCATATGCAATCAATTTTTGGTCTCAAGGAGAGAAAAAGGCATATTTTTTAAGACATGAAGGATATCTAGGTGCTGTTGGTGCATTTTTACAACATCAACCAACTCCAGATTGGTTTAATAATAATAATTCAAAGTAATAGAAACGAAACTTAATTTTTTTTTTTTTTCTGATTGTTTTTTTCTTTTTTTATCAAATTAATGAAGATAATATTTTATTCATTGACTTATAATATTTGGCAGTTGAATCATTGTTTTGTTGTTGTTGAGTGGTACCTTGATCAATTAATTGTTGTGCCATATGTTGGATACGTTTATTTTCTTTTTCCAACCTCAACAATTCATTTTTCAAATTAGTTTTTTCTATTGAAGCTTCATTTTGTTTATTTGATAATTCATTCAATTCTTGATTAATAGCTTCATGTTGTTTATTATACTCTTGAGCTAATTTTTTCAATTCAAGAGCAGGTAGATTCATATCAGGATCATTATATTTTGGTAATTCTAATTGTTCTTGTTGTTTAGTTAATTCATCAATTTCTTTTTGCATTTCATTTAATTCATTTTGCATTTTTATAGTATCTTTAGCTTTTTGATTTAAAATTTCATAATCATTACAAACTGTTTTACTTAATTCAGTTAATTGATTTTCCAAATCTTGTTGATGTAATTTATTTTGTTTTAATGAATTTTTTTTTATTTTATTATCTTGTCTAATATTTTCTAAATCTGTTTGTTCAACTAATGATGGTGGATCATTTAATATACTTCTTAAAAATTTCTCTTTAGTTTCTTGTTCTAAATAAGTTACTTTTAAATTTTCAAATACTTCTTTTCTTCGTTGTAATTCTTGATTAAATAGTAAAGGATTTGGATTTAATTTTAATTCCCCTGATTCTAATCTATGTTTATGACCATCTCGTTGACGAGATTTATATTCTTTTTCGATATCAAACACGTTCAAATGCGCGTCCATTTTATTGTATTGATTTTTTTTTTTTTTTGATGTCTTGAAGTACTAAATATTTATTTATCGTGTTTTTGGTGATGATAAAATACAAAAAGTGAAAATAATGCGTGGGCGTACAATTTTACAACTACTGTAGTAAGCTTATTCATTAACCTGTGTTTACTAATTAACGTTAAATAATTGGGACCTCGGAACTCCTATCAATCTAAATATATATAAAAAAACCCCCATGACGATTTTTTTCTTCTCTTTTATGGACCCTTTTCGGTAATATCTCCAGATAAACAGAAATTTTTTTTTTAATGCACTTTTCACAGATCAAAAACAGAAATTATTTATAGATCCGCATATCCTGTTTTTATCTTTTTCACCTATATCACCATCAAATTAAAAAACAAAAAAGAGAGAATGGATAAATTTATTACATTATTAGGAGATAAAAATGGTCGTGATAAAACATTCAAAATAATTCAATATACTTGTAAACTAATATTACATTCAGGAGTTAAAAATGATAAAATGTCAAAAGTTGCATCAACATTATCATTATGGAGATTATTAATGAGATTTGGTAATTGGTTAGAGAATGGATCTACTTTAACCACCCAATTAACAAAATTAAATCAAGAAGATTTATTAGTAGAAATTATGGATTTTACAACTGCAATATGTGATGATATTATATCATTAGGTAAAATTGGTGTAATTAAAGATAAAATTTTAATAGGAACAGCAGATCATTATGGTACATTATCATGGTTTATAGCATTGGTTTTTGGTATTAAAAATGCATATAATAAATATTTAAAATCACCAACAAAATCAAATTTTTTATCAGTTGGGAAAACAATGGGAGATTTAATATTTTGTTCTGTTGATGTTTTTAATCTTGATCTACCATTATTACAGATTTTGGCGGGTTATTCATCAGGATTATTTTCATATTATAAATTATGGATTGCATTAAAATAATCTCTTTTTTCCTTGCATTTTTTATTCTATTTTGAAAAAAAAAAACATCTGTGTATTTATTCTCTAGAGAAATACTATTTATTTATTAACAACACCTTCAATTCGAAGTTGACTAATTTCATCTTTGGTATAACCTAAATCTTCCATAACTTGTTCAGTATGTTCACCTAACATTGGAGGTGGAGTTTTAATTTCAGTTGGAGTTTCTGAAAATTTAACTGGAGAATTAACTAATTTAATTGGTCCACATAATGAATGATCTACTTCAACAACCATATTTCTTGCCTTTGTATGTTCATGATTTAAAGTAGTTTGAATATCATTAATTGGTGCATATGGGAAAGAGAATTTTTCAAAAATTTCAATCCATTCATTTGTTGTTTTCATACTAGTAATTTCATTAATCATTGAATTTAATGATTCTCTATTAGCGACTCTTAATGCATTTGATTTAAATCTTTCATCAACTTTCCATTCTGGTTTTTGTAATGCATCACATACTAATAAAAATAATTTATCATTACCACCACCAATCATAATTTGACCATCACTTGTTTCATATGCTTGATAAGGACAAATTGATGGATGTGCAGTACCTTGTCTACCAGCATCTGGTTTCCCACTAATTAAACAACTTGATGCAATATTTGCTAAAGTAGCAGTTTGACAATCACTTAAACAAACATCTAAATGTTGACCTCTACCAGTTTTACCTCTTTGAATTAAACTTGCCATAATAGAATTAGCAGCATATAACCCAGTAGTTAAATCAGTAACTGCAACACCAACTTTAACTGGTAAACCAGAAGCTTCACCAGTAATATGCATTAAACCAAATTCAGCTTCAACCATAACATCATAACCAGGTCTATGTTTATAAGGACCAGTTTGTCCATAACCTGTGATACTAGTATAAATTAAACCAGGATTTATTTCTTTTAAATTATTATAATCTAAACCATATTTTTTTAAATTACCAGGAATATAATTTTCAACCAAAACATCTGCTTGTGATACTAATTTTTTAATTAATTCTTGACCCTTTTGATTTTGAAAATTCAATCCTAATGATTTTTTATTTCTATTAACACCTAAAAAATATGCACTTTCACCAGTTTTTTCACCATTTTTTGCAAATGGTGGACCCCATGCTCTTGTATCATCACCTCTTGTTGGATGTTCAATCTTTATAACTTCTGCACCTAAATCACCTAATATTTGTGTACAATATGGTCCTGCTAATACTCTTGTAAGATCAACTACTTTGATTCCTGATAATGGTTGATTTGTTGGTTTAAATTGTTGTGAAAATCTTCTTATTAGCATATGCATTGTTTTTTTTTTATATATTCTATTTGTCTATGGTTGTATTTGTCATAAAGAATTGAATTGAAATTTATATTTAAATGGTTCTTTTTTTTTTTTTTTGAAAGTGCGGAATTATATGGATTAAAAACATCTTGATCTGAGTTAACTGGTAGTGGGATTAAATAATGGAATGCGGAATTTTAGAAGGGGTTTTTGTTTTTTAGTACTATGGGGAACGCGGGATTCCGATAAGTTTGGCTTAAGGTTTAACCGCGCTGAGAGTTTTTCTATCGCTTATATTTTGCACTTAGTTCCATGGTATTTCTTGATTGGAACAATCTATGTTAATGGTGATTTCAGAAAGCTTCATTCAATATATATATTTCAAAAGGTGACTACTCATGATCGTTCAACCAATTTTTATTTCTTTTCATTCTATATTTACAGTATATGCAGGAAGCTCATTAGTCTATTGAAAAAGTTTTTAATTTTAAATTAGCCTACTTACAAAACAAAAAGTAATTATAGGCTTTAGTAGATGCGGCTTAACACGTTATCACAGCTTAAAACTTTGATCTCCACCCCCACAATTTAACACTTAAGTTTAAACTAACTAAACAAAAGAAAAAAGAATTCGTGAAATTCATAAATCATAAATAATCTTTTTTTATATTTAATCTACTTTTACATATCTCGAATCTTTCAAACTACAAATAATTTAAATCAATTCAACATGATTACCTGGGAATAAACCACTTTCACCTTTACTGTTAGTACCCATCCACCAATCTGTATCAACAAATTCAATATTTGTAATCTTTTCACCTGCAGTAAAACCAATTTCACCTTCTTCTGAAACTTCATAATCAAATTCTGCAATTGCACTAGCACCTTGATCAGCATCTGGAGCTTTTTGTTCTTCTTGTTGAGCTGGAGCCGCTGGTGCTGGAACAGGTGAAGAAGCAACTGCTGGTTCACTTGAACCACCTTTCTTACCATCATCAACTAATTCAACAAAGTTAGCTGGGAATAAACCAGTTTCACCTTTTGAATTGGTACCTTGCCACCAATCAGTATCTAAAAATTCAATATTTGTAATTTTTTCACCTTCTGCAAAACCAATTTCACCTTCTTCTGCAACTTCATAATCAAATTCTGCAATTGCACTGGCACCTTGTTCTTCTTGTGGTTGTGCTGGTTCTGATTCTGATTGTCTTGGTGGTGGAGGTGGTGCATTACCAACTGCATTAGCAACTGCTTCTTGAGCAGCTGAAATTGCTTGATTACCACCAACTGGTGCTGGTTCAACATCTCTTTGTGGTGGTGGAGGTGGAACTGATCTTGATGGCTCTAATTCTGGTTCTGGTTCATCATGATCATCTGCTGCTACTGGATTAGCAATTCTGATTGGTGATGATTCTCTTTTTGGTGGAGGAGGTGGAGTATTGTTATTTTGAGCAAATTTACTTGTTAAATCACTAAAATTGTTATTTGAAGTTGCTGCTGGTGGTGGAGGTGGTGGAACACTTCTTGTATTAGCATCTTCAATTGAAGCATTTGAAAATTTATTTTTTAAATCAGAAATACTTGGTTTAGAGTATTCTTCTTCTTCCTGTTCCTCTGGTTTTTCTTGTTCTGGTGATTTTGGTCTTTCTGGTTCATTATTACTAGCTGGTACAGAAGGACTTGGACTTTTCTTTGCATGTTTTTCAGCCCATAATTGAGCAGGAGTTTTACCATTTTCAGCAGCAAAATTTTTAAATCCTGCAGCAGCTCCAGTATTACCTTTTGAATAAATATCTGATGGCAATGCCGGAGCAGTACCATGTCCACTACTAGCTGGAGTAAATCTTGATGAAACACTATTTGCAACTTTTGGTTTTGGTAATGATGTTAATCTTGCTGAATCATAAGCACTCATTCGGTCTTTAATACTACCTGATGATGGTTTATTATCAACACCACTATTATTTTCATCTACTTGAGTTTTAACTGGTGTAGATTCAATTGTATCTTTATAATTGGCTTTTTTAGCTTGTGCTCGAATTGCTGCAATATCAACTTTACCAACTGGTTGATATGATGATGTAACTTTTTCTGGTTTATCAGTTGTATATGAACTTTTATTTGATTTAGCTTGTTGACGAATTGCTTGAATATCAACTTTACCAACTGGTTCATAAGATGATTTAACTGGTTCTGGTCGATCTTCTGGTCGAACTTTTCTACTTGAATGTACATCAACTTTTGTTGGTTGATAAGATGATTGAACTTTTGAAAAAGTATTATTATCAATTGGTTCTGCATCACCCCAATCATCTTCATTTGCTCCTAATGCTTGTGGTTTATATTTTGGTTTTAATGGTACACTACCTTTTAAACTATTAGAATTATATTTTGAACCAGATGAATTTTCAACTTTTTCTAAAATAATTGATTCACTTAAATCATTTGAACTTCTTGCAGTTATCTGTACATGATAATTATTAAAATATTTGGCAACTGTTGAAAAATGTGCATTAAAATATCCTTTTGTTCGTTCTGGTACTCCTTCACCAACCCAACCAACTAAAACATATTTTGGTAAATTATTTAAATCAACTCTTGCAAAACCATATTGAACTTTACCATCATCAAATTCTTCAATAAATTCACTTAATTCATCGCCTTTAGCTCGTAATGTTAATGCATTTGATTGTCCAGCATAATTAAATACTGCCCATTTAGTATCTGGATCTGATGATACAATTCTGTCGTATACTTGTTTTAACTCACTACCATGAGTTGATAAATCAATTGAAAAACTCATATTTTTGTTTTTTTTCCTTTCTTTCTTTGAGTTTGTTTGTTTAAATAAGTGAAGAAAAAAAAAATTAAAAATGTGGGTGGTTGGAAAATTGGTGTGTGTGTGTGTTGTTTTTGTTGTTATTTTTTTTCTTTAATATTGCCCTTTGGGAGGATTATTTTCATTGTGGCACTATATTTATTTTTATCATTATTTTTTTTTTTTTTTTTTTCAAAATTTGTGGCAGCGTAAACCGGATTCAAGCGGATGAATGAATGTAAGATGATGCGCTGTGCTTTTGTTTCTTTG
Organism: Blastobotrys capitulatus; assembly: GCA_030564325.1. NCBI lineage: Eukaryota > Fungi > Ascomycota > Dipodascomycetes > Dipodascales > Trichomonascaceae > Blastobotrys > Blastobotrys capitulatus. The sequence goes on along the minus strand of JAJLUL010000106.1, from coordinate 30,648 downwards.
CTGCGCCATACCTTATTGTATACTACAAACTGTACTGTATTACACACAAAAAAAGCTTGGTATATTTTTTTTTTCAAGCTTTTGATAAATTGAAATCGATCATTGAAAGTAACGGTAATCTATCCACAGTTTCTTTTCTAACGTCTATCTCGATTTGAGCTTGATCCTCCAATAAGTTCGATGGTTACATCAGATTATGATATTTTGTGGGGTTTTTGTTTGATTTTTTTCATTATACTATAAGGCAAACTACAAGGGATAATTTAAGGTTTGTTTTTTTTGACCGTGTTTTTTCGTGTAAAAATTTATTATTTCAGCCACAGAAACAACTTGAATTACTTCATAATTATGAACATTAATTACTCTAATACAACAATTCCACTGAATTCAATCTTTCGATCATGACCCTAACAAAATACTGAAAAGATTCGATAATTTTTTAAATAACCTAGATGCCAGTTTTAGGTGTAATACGATGGTTATTTTGGAAAAAATAAATAGTGATTTACCAACTTCTTGATTGATGCCAATATACATTGGGTTTCTTTTAACCATATTGTAAAATACTAAATATTTTCCAGTATAATTAAAATCTGTAAAGTTTTATTCCTTCTTCCATCCAATATAGCCCACCACCCATAGTTAAAGTATACCTAACCATACATGAATAACATAACAATTGACAATTTAAGCCAATATTTTTCAATAAAAATTCAGTATTAAACTTAGGTACTGACTTTGGTGTTTTCAAAGTTTGAAAAGTTTAGTAAATTATATTTTAAATTTAATTGGTTATCAAATTCTTTGATACTTAGATCGATAAATATTTCCTACTTCACAAAATTGTTATAATTGGCTTCTTTAAAAAACCCAATGAACAGTGTCTCCAAGCTAAATTGAGCTTTAGTGGAGTCTTCATAGGATTCTAGTCCTCTCCAAAGACAGTTGCTGAATTTAACCCAGTTAAATATTTCCAATCTTTCTTAATGTAGCACGATGACTACGAAAATTAAAAATGTTTCAATACCGTCAATGATTCGATAGTAGATCTGGGGATAGAAGTTAATCTAGAATACGTCATAGATTCTCCTCCTAATTTCCCAGTTATAAATAGTATATAATTAATTGAATTATCTGCATCAACAGTTTTATAGAACTCATGATGGTCAACAACTATTTCTTTCATTTTTAAATTTTTGGAAAACCTTTGAGCCATCATTAACTCCAGAGTGGTACATAAGTTATAAGCTGTATAGTAAAATGGCATAATAGATCGTTTTTAATAATCCTGGAATTGTTCAGCTGAAAAATTCAGTGTAATGTCGACCAATAGTATCATGTAATTTTTAGCTTTTTTCAAACACCAATTAACTAACTTGATTTTATTAATTTAAAAACCATTTCTTAGATCCAATTTTTTGGGATTTATCATATAATTTTTAATTAAATTTTCAATAATTTTGTTAGTAATTATGTTCAAATTCTAAAATGATTCAAAATATCAAAGAATTATATTATCACTTTTGAAAAAACATTACTTTAGTAAATTCTTTAAACCATGATTTACTGAGTAATAACTATGATAGTAATTTGGTTCTTTTCTCTTGTTTGATTAATTGGTTGTATTACTTTTCTTCTAAAATTTTGATGGCTTAACAGGACACCCTGAATTTAAATATAACAAGAATTGCAAGTTTTTAATAATTAAATTGACGAATTGACTCTTAAGAGTTTAGATAACTTATTAATTATTGATTATAGTTCATAAGTCTTCATGAACCAAAGTTACTCATTTGTTTGTAAATTGCAATATGGTTGTAAAATGTGCTATGCTGGTTGCAAAAAAGAAAAATTGGAGGGACTCAATATTATCCATACATGGTTTCAGTCCAAGCGTGTAGGTTCTCCCAACTTTTTTTTATATGATAAGCGACCCCTGATTTATCAAAGCTTAAAACTTTTGCACTATCAGTGCAACTCAATGCTCATTCAGGCTTAGCTCAGTTTTCTAATCATAATACACATGCACAGTGTATATATCTACATTATATATAGGTATACACTGTATCATATATTATAATAGGAAAATAATTTATGGATGTTTTTCAGCCTTATAAGACTGTAGGGTTTGAAGATTTAATTAGAACAAGATTTTTCCCAAAAAATATATAGCGTCTACATGCATGCATTTATAGAACATTTATCTAGATTGTATGGGTTATGATTTTATTTCAAACTAAGTGCTATATATAATACTTCAAGCGCCCTCTTTTGATAGCATTACATAGGTTTATAGATTGCAATTGGTATTAATATTTTATGATATGGTATGTATTAAAAAGCTACTTGACACTATAGTATACTAATGTATTTGTGTTAAATGCTTATTTAAATATTAGTAGTGTACATATACAGATGTATACAATAATAACACCAGTGAGCTCAGAGAACTATATTTCTAAATTTATAGTACACATGTATACTGGACTATAACAATATGATAGGACATACATAACAGATTATCTGATACTAAAATAACGAGTGATTGTTTGTCAAGAAATTGATATAAAATTCGATACCAATTAGTCAATAGTGATATGATACACCTAATGTGTGTTCTTTTTCGAATGATCAACAGGTGCACTGATGTAGTGTCAGTAGATCTGCCTTATAATTTAAGAGATTGAGCTATACTACCATACATTCAAAATCTATACTTAATAAATATCATCTTATTTCTTTTCCGCGACCCTTAAAAGAGCCAAGTTTATCTGGATATCGATTATGTCTTACAGTTCGCTAAGCCTACCCATACAAATAGGTAATTGTGGCGTAGCTAATATTGAAGCTTAAATCAATGATCATGCTCAATTGGGTTTTACACATTACTACACTTAGTAACCTGAGGTAGGTATCAACAATCAGAACTTCTAAGTTCTAAGACCCCTGAACTACAGAAATTTAAGGCCTCAGGCTTTAAAAAAAAGACTACTATAAATATAACTTATCATACTATCATGGATACATGCATACATGATTTAAAATAAACAACTCAGTGCGCAGCAGTGTCAAATTCGTACAATTTGTACAAATTCACTCACTCACTTCATAATTGGTGTGTGCAGATAAACTTGATACAAAAAATCAGGTGGTTGGGCTAAAAATTACCAATAATAAACAATCAATTGACGTTTTTGGCATATGTATTTAAAAAAGAATCGCCAGTACAACAATTATGAATCATAATATGAAACGATGATGATGATGATGCGTGTCGCGAAACCTCACGGTGGGCATGTGTTTTTTTTTGTGTGTGGCTTTTTGCAGATCGATCATTTTGTCAGATGGTAAATTTTAAATAACTTTTTGCAACTTTTAAGCTAGCTTTAGGAACGCCTCATCAATAAAACGCGAATTTAGCTTACAGTACTACCACTACTGTAGTATCTGTAGTATGTGTATTTTTTTGGTTTTACCTTGAGGTTATGAGTCTATTACTAAGTTAAATCTATTATAGTTTTGATTTTAATACGTGGCGAATTCTCCATTGGAAGCGAGATATGTTTATCTGTATTAGGAAATAGGCACATTAGTACTATTATTAGATGAATGTTTTCATGAGACTATAATTCCAAGATATGCTTGCCTTAAGCTGAATATTGTTAGTTGTATTAGGATATCTATTGTAATCGTAAAGGGGTACCAGTTAGGTATAAAATATTATCAATTTGAAGGATCACAATACAAGTAATAATACAGTATAATCATTGGTATCTGTTATAATAAATCAGATTGACAATGAAAGGGATTACAGATATTACAGGATTTTGTAATTATATATAAGATGATTTGTATTCTCATGTTAAAATGTGATACATACCATAATTGGTAATGTACAAGTATATATGTAGTGTAGATTTTCCTAGGCTTTGCAAGTAAACCACAGCTACCAAACTAAGATCAACAATGCAGTGGCTTACTGCCTTTCATGAAAGTGTTTGGAATTATTTAATAACTTAGTGTTGGAAACATTTATAAGTAACTAATTATACCAAATGAAATTAAGTCCATGGGCTGGTAAATTACTGTTATCTTTTATAAATTCAAAGATAAAACTTCATATATAAGCTCAATTGATAATATAGCCTCATGTATATCTAGTACCAGGTAAAGAGAGTTGACCATGCATTTATCAATTGATTTGTTAATTGATAATTGAATTTAATATCTCATTATCAACCACTGTAATTGAACTCAAGCGCAGCTTAAAATTTATTTAAAGTGATTATTACCTCAGGTACCTTCACAAGATTCTGAGTCAATGGTGATACATGTCGACAGTTTTTTTTTTCAACAGATACCACGTTCACCCAAGCAATCACTCAGTCATTGTAATGTCAAAACGTTACCTGGTACCATTCTTCAAACCAACATTGTCCACTTCTAAGTAACAGTAGAAACTTTTAAATGAACACGTAACTGTATCAATGTTTTACGAAAAATTAATTATACCCAATTTAGAGCTGCTGAGTTTAAAAATAAACCAAGGCCATCAATTCTTAGAACAAAAAAAAATTTTTTTTCTACATACATATGTACAGTTACAGTAGCAATATCATCTAATAGGATACCATGGTATGATGAACGGTTTGATTGTCAATCAATGATTGGACCAACGTTCGAACAGTCACCGTTAAATTTACCAGTAGCTTATAGTAAAAGTACCCCTGATAAGGAATTATTATATTCATAGCATGATGATTACAGTAGATAACAATAAATATTATTAAAGATACTCCATTTGTATTCTTATTCCTTAGATACAAGTAATAATAATTGCCATATCAGATAAAACTGTACTGACACTTGATAGAGTCAACTTAGTACAAAAAGGTGTCCAATTGAACTTATAGTATAACATATACCTTACTTGTAGTACATACAATCGATATAAAAAATAAAAAAAAAGAACTTGATACCACTCCTAAATTATGTATTCTATCATACGTCATCTTTTATGAATTTTTTTTTCTCCAATCAAATCGAACCGAGTGTTTCTATTAAAAAACTTTGTCTTGTTTATTAAGGCACAAAAAAATTTATGTAGTCTTAGTACCAATGGTAAGTTGAACCTGCAAATCTTAGTTTGGCATATACCAGTAGATTTATCGGACGGTTCAGGATATTTATCAAATTCTTAAAGCACTAGCACAATTGAGCTGTCGTACCTGGGTGGTGTGTAGCTACTTAGTTTAGAGGCTTTAAGTTACAATTCAGATACAGCAGTACTCTTAAAAAAGGTTACAGTATGTCTTAAAGAATAAATAAAAAATTTTAAAGTTTTCCGGTCGGTAAGTTTTTATCAAAAGCGGCCGTTGAAAGCTAGCTAATTTTTTAAATTTCCTACCGCGGCCATTTACTTTTTTTCTCACTCACCCCTTGACGAGTTTGTTTCTATGCTTTAATATTTACTTTTTTCTCTTCATGTTAGGCCAAAAATTAACCCCTGTTTTTTTATTTTCGATGCTGTTGTTATTTTTAGCTCTACACTAATACTGTACAGTGTAGTATGGATAGCCAGTGGTACAATAACATCATTCAAAAATCAAATTAAATCCAATGGATGAAATCTCAAGCAGTGATAAATGTGAATATCCTTGCTATTATCAGGTTGCGAATTCCAATTGAGGTACAGTGGTGTACAGTTTAGATCAAGATAACAATTTGTTATGTTATTAGACGACTTTTATAAATAGAATTTATTAGATGATTACACCTAAACAATTGAAAAAAAAAACAAAAAGATTGACTTGATTGACTTGGAGGGCCAGCTGTCTATTAGTTATACCTGGTCTACGATGCTTAACAGACAGGCTGTACACTACCAAGCGTAGTACTAATCACGCAATGAAAAGGACTACACTTGTACTAAGCTAGGAACTTGATTATTATTATATTTATGGTTTTACAATGATTCATCATTGTTGATTCTTTTTAGGAAATTCATTCAGGAGGTGAAATCAAAACAAATATCTATGGGGTAATGGATATGTTTTGGATTGCATTATATAATTTTAAATTTATAAAGGCTTGAGAAACTTACGGCAGTTATTTTATAATAAAGTATATATCTTAGTAATTAAAAACTGCAGGCCAGCTCGGGTATCATATCATTATCGATATAAGGAAATTCCTTATACATCCGAGTTACAGAATGATACAATTGGCTGTAAATTTAATTTTAAGATCTAATAGGTATAATATTTTTATTAATAAGATATGCCAATTTATAAATTTATATTATAATTATTTTGTCCTCATGATCAATTATGCAACAGCAAGTATATATCTGCCATATTGTTAAGGCCCTTGAATTCAAATGTTCGTATCTAATGGTAGATATTATTGATATTCATGTATAGATAAACCTTTACATTGATATGATAATAATTAGGATTGATTGATTTAAACCTATATAGACTATAGTAGACCACTACCACTGTAGCTCGTAGCTATAAGAATAATTCACCAAATATACTGTAAGTGTTATATTCTAAGTGTACCACTGGTAAACTTGACCAACTTAATTAATATAAAGGAAATGAAACTTATAACAATAAGTATAAAAATAATAACTTAGAGTGATGTAACGATTATAAGATCTTGATCAAATCTACCAGTATTTACGGCGGTTTAATAACGACGTCTCAGAAAGATATGCCATGGATAAACTGGTTCCTAATAATATATTTAAATGTTGCAATATATAAGTTGGTAATAGCATCAAAATAGATCTACAGCTGTATTCTCTGATAACATAGTACAAACCGTTATAAATTATATAGGACCTTTGATTAATGTAGTTCTAAATTGTATCATCTTTATAATTTGAATTTACAACCATTGAATATAATACTTGGCATAGCCCATTATAAACTCTAATAACTTGATGAAGTCACTCAACCAAATATTAACAACAATTTATGGATGGTATCTATTTAAACAAATCAATACCGGTATAACTTTGTAACTTAAAACACGATGGCTTACTTTTTTGGCAACATTATCCATGTCCAATGATTTAGATGACAGCAAACAAGTTATGAGCCAATTGGTTTATCTTTGACAGCAACTTCTTTTTTCTTTTTTCTTTTTTTTTTTTGTCTGATAATAATATTAGGAACCAGTCATCATCGTCATTGTCAACTCAAGGTTGATCAAAAATAATTTGCAACATTACGAAATCGGATTAACTGCTTAAATATATAATTTGGTGGGGCAATATTTTCTACTTAATCAGATAAGAGTGAACTTATTTTTAGATATACTGAGACTATATTCCACAAAAAATAAACAGAGGCCTACCAGTATGATTGAGAGCACAACCATCACATTTATGAAACCATTTTATTAAAAAATTTAGTTAATTTTGTGTATCATCTGATGGAAATACCTGGTAGTACTAACGTTAAACTTTGAATTACTTGAGCTTAGACCTAAGCTTTACAATCCCCAAGATGATAAACAAGTTAATAAGATATTTGTAAAGACCACAAAAGGTTTGATTATTATTATATATATATTAAAGAAGTATATCTGGGTTTTTAACTGGATTCAGCTTCATGAATTCTGAGTTTCGATCTATTTATTACCAGTAGTATAGTATCTAAGCAAAACGGGAATGAAGTCGATCATACACCATCGACGTCAATGATCATTGATATAATTAACTTTTTGTTGTCCTTCCCAGCCTATAAAATGAGACCAGAATATAAACCTTGGAGCACAGATTAATACATTTATTATCTTACGGGGTTATTTAAAGTAATCACCAGTTGTTTGATAGGCCTGGTGATAACCAAATGATATAATGATACCGGATTTTATCAAAATGATTCTATTTATAATAACCCGTTATATAATTTCGGATAAATCGACAGCGTTTTAAATATAAAATGTCATTTCTAAAGCTTACTTGACACTACAGTATATTCAGGCACCTAAGATTTTATAATCTATATAATATACCGGGATTATAATTATAATTAAATAAGGTCCTCATAGAACTTCAACCTAAGCAGCATATTAACCTAAATTCACAGTTACATATTATAATTAGACTAACCTCATCATCCAGATACTGGTACTTTTTTCCAATATAACAGAACCTCATTGTTAGAATTTAATTTATATTTAACTTTGTTTTATTTCTATGGTATAGTACATTCTTTTCATTCATTCCATGTTTCCCAAGCATTTAGAAATTTAAAGTTTTATCCGTGTATTATAGTTGTATACAAGCTCAGTAACCATTATCACTGAGTGTCAGTTTAATTTAAATGAACAGTTACGCGACGCTGTACAATAAACTATTTAACGATTAATTGTATAAGGCTCCAAGTTAGTTCAAGTAGGTTTCCAAAAAGAGTGAAAAAATGGCCTAAAATAGTAAGATGGAATGTATGAAATCAAAAAAGGCTTAGAATTTGTTCTGTGTGTAACAATTTAAAATATCAGGCAGCGATCTTTTTTTTTTTTTAAAAAGCGCCACACTGAATGAAGACACGAAAAAAATGCCCCTATATCCTAATTGGGAAAAAGCTCAACTAATTAGGAAATAATACGTCTATCATTTTATCTCTTTTTGGATAGAAATTGGCTTAAAAAGGAAGTAGGCTTGATTAAAATTTTTTCTAGGTGTATGAAAATTTTTTTTTCTTCTCACAATAAGATCTCAACCTAGGGCCGTTGTGCTGTTAACAAAGCTTAAAGATCTAAGATCTCAGCGGCTTCAGATCTGTAAAAAAAAATTTGTTTAAACATTTTAAACTGGCCGACGTTCCGGCTGTTAAGCTTCAGTTTGCTGTCAGAACATTTACTTTTTTTCAACATGAGGATGTTTTATGTGTGTCAAAAAAAAATTAAACCTAAGATAATACAGTAGGGTAGGTGCAAAAGAACTATTCTCAAGCCTTAGGAAAAGTAAGTTAACGAGTAAGCTTGTTTAAAAAAAAATTGAAGGATTATGCTTACAAGTAAAAAAATGATGACGAATTTTTGATCCTGAGGAAAAAACACTTCAAAAACTGATTCATCTTGATGCACAGGAATTTTTTTTTTTTTTTTTTTTTTTCAGTACAATTTCTTTTTTCTCTCCCTTCCAAAACCTTTTTGAAGGCGTATTAATTCTTTTAATTACCCCTGTTGAAGGAAATTTTACTCGATGATATTTTGGCCCTTCCCCGCTTCCTATTATTGTATTTTCAACAGAAAAAAAAAAGGCCAAATTATGATCATATAACTTTAATGGTTAATGTCATGAACCTACCTGATATTTAAGATGATTAATGATATCAAAAATAAATAATATCAAGATTTGAATAATATTCTTTCCACCTCGTTATTTAATCGATTGTTTGTTTTCTCATTGATGATAATAGATTAAAAAAAAAGATCGATGAGAATAGAAAGGAAAGAAGAAATAAAACGACCTGGGTCATATTATCGCGTTGATCATAGAAAATAAACAAATAAAGACCAAGATCAATCGAGATTATGAGGGCTTAACTACAGTAATTAACAAAAAGGATTGGCAGGTTCTGTTTTGTCTGTGTATCGATCGTAAATTTATTTAGACGTAAAAATAAAAGATTGATTTAATATTAATATAAAAAAGGGCCAGATCTAGATCGTGATCGAGTTTTGTTTATTCATCCTGGCATGATGGATGTTTATAAGTTTTGTTTGTTTACTGTCGTTTAAAAGTGAGTGTTTACGTTCGGCTTTTGATGAATTATAATTACAATGTAATAAATTGTAAATCATCACACAACAAAAAAAAAAAATACTTGAAGTTTACGTGATAAGATTTGTAAACAATGATTATCTATCATAATTAGTGTATCATAAATCCTCAAAAAAAATTATAGTAAACAAAAATATTATGGTTTATATAAATCAACTTAAGATAGCAGAGTTTTCAAACTATTAAGTTTGAAATTTAGTATATATTTCAAATCGATGGATTTGTTTGATGATGTTGATGATCAATTTCATCCACAAAAATTAGTTTAGTGGTACCTGTTAGGAGAATATTTTACCAAGAACATATACAAACTGTTACTTATATATTGGGGGAAGATGGATTAAAACAACTCATATTAGGTTCTTTACCAAGTTGGCAAGTTCTGAATATTCAACTTAGATGATACGATAAAATACAAATCCAGACAATAATTATACCAAATTAATCTCAACCATCCAATGATACAGGATAATACAAGGCTTATGTTTTTTTTTTCTCGGTACCAAACTATTCTTAGACTAATTTAGTACTATGTTTTTTTTTTTTTTAGTTTTCCTAACGGTTTTTTCATCATCATTTTCTATTCATTCTTTTGTATTTAACCTTTTTTAAAGTTTATATCACTGGAATTTGTACCAGTATCCCTAGAATATCTTTAGATGAACCTTAAATTAGTTTTGTTATTGTCATAATATTGGTATCATTAATTTACAACTGGCTGTTTTAAATGTATTTCAATTGTTGTCAATTCCTTTTATTTTAAAAATAGAATCATTATAACATTTCAATCTAATGAATTTTAAATGCATTAGTCCAAATATAATAGTTTCAATATTATGATACGTGCTTAACTGTAGCCCTCTAATTTTATAGTAACAGTAATTTTTTCAAAATTTTGGAGGACTAATAATATATTTACTTTTTTAGTTATTTTATGATTATTATTAAAACCAACCGATCGAGAGACATACAGGTGGGTTGGGTCGTTTTTAATTTTTTTTTTTTTTTTGTTGTTTGTTTTTTTTTGGCAAGATGCATGCAGCCAAAAAGTAAAAAAAAAGCTGGATTTGGATTTAGGCACTGAAGATTTAAGCTTTATTAAGGCTAGGAGGCTGGTATTATTTTATACTATTGCAGCAGCAGCAGCAGTGCCAGCGGGTTTTTTGCGCTGTTTTTTTCTTTACAAAGCTTGTGGACCTTTTTCTTTTTCCGCGTGCGCACCGCTTTTTTACTAAAAAGGGCTTGAAAATTTAATTTCCCTCAGCTAAATTTAAACAAAAAAACCAAACCACCCAATTTTTTTTTTTTTTTTTTTTTTTTTTTTCTCCTCATCCTTTTTTTTTTTTTTTTTTTTTTTTTTTTTTTTATACAAATCAATCCGACTTATTTTTTAATAAAATCCTTTTTTAGATTTTTTTTTTTTTTCTAGTTTTTATTGTTATTATTTTATTGTTAAAGGGAAGAAAGAGGATATTGATTTTTTAATAAGTTTTTTTTCTATTTCGACTTTTTATCCAACTATTTATTTATTATAATTTTTTTTTCATTTCTACAGTCATTCGTTCATTAACTTTATTAACATATTCATGATACCAACTATCATTCATTCATTCAATTATTTATAAAAAAAAACAAACAAACTATTTATACGACAGGAAATAAAAGGATTATGTCAGTTACCGTTCAACAACAACAGCAAGAGGAATTTTGTTTTCCATTGCCAGCCGGTAAACAACGAGCCAGTCATTCAAGAACTTATACAGGAATAGAAGTACCAAAAGATTTAAGGCTCGAGAGTAATAAACAACAAATTAATAATTTTAATAACAATTTATCACTTCCGAATCTTAAATCACAAACTGTAAATAAGTCACCACCAAGATCACCTCAACGACGGCATGCTCATAAAAGATCAGGAGCCATTTCTCAACATGATATTCAATTTACATTGGACAATAGTCCTCCACTAACTAATACTACTACTACTACTACTACTACTAATAATAATAACAACAACAATGCATTAACGAATAATACTAACAATAATAATAAGATACCCACTCCATCTTCTCCTTCAGCACAATCATCTTCAGTTACTTCATCACCTGCATCACGTCAAACTAAAGTTAGTTTTGCTACAAATACCACTACAAATACTTCAACTAAAGATGAAGATATATTAAATTCAACAACAACAACAACACCTTTGCATTCTTCTACTGTTAATAAACCTAGACCATTTTCTACATATTCACAAAATTCTACATTTTCTAGCATTTCTATTCAATCTGAACCACCAAAATCATCTGATTTGAGAAAAAAACATAAACGAGTTAAAAGTTTAAAAAATTTCTTTAAAAATCATAAAAAAAGTTCATCATTAGCATCATCTTCATCATCATCAAAAAATCAAGATTCTAATAACAATTCACCATCTTTGCATTCAAGTTCATATATTCCAGCATTAAATTTAATTAGTGTTGATAAATATGATTATGATGATGATTATTATAGTCAACCTTTTGAACCAATTATTAATTTGGATGATGCTACTGTTGATGCATCTAATTATAAACATCGACGATCTGAATCAGCACCAGAACGAGGTATGAAAAGAAAAATTTTGGATACTTCATCAAGTGAATCAATTATTGAAGAAGAAGATGATGATGAAGAACAAAGTGCAGCATCATCACAAATTTCATTACAAAGCACTGGATCATCATCATTAATTAATAGAGATCGAGGTCGATATAGTAGAAATTATAATAATGGATTATTAGCATTAGGATTGGAAAATTTACCAACATCAACTAATAAACGTTTTAGTCAACTTTCTGCCAGTACTATTAAAAGACAGTCAATTGCTGGTACAATTACTGATGATAATTATACAACTAGACAGAAATCTAATGGTGATGAAATTGATGAAGAAGAAGATAAAGTTAGTGTTGAAAGTTATATTAATCAAGATGAACAAGAAGAAGAGAAAAAGCATAAAAAAAGATTTTCATTAGGTGAACCAGGACCAGAAGTACATTCCATACCAGCATCACCATCAATTGATACAACAACAATTGCAACTACAAGTTTTGAAAACAATAATAATGAAAAAAGAAAATCTTGGAAAAGAAAATTAATCAATTTGGTAAATAAAATTAAAGTTTAGATGCGACTAAATTGGTCCAAAATTCTAATACATGTTGACCTTGACCAGTCAAATTTCTACGATTAATAATTTCTGCATGTGAATGCATCTTGCGTAGTCTAACAGTATATTTTTCCCATGGTAATTTGTTCAAATCTTGAATATGTTTGAGAGTTTTTTCATTTAAATTTAATTTGTTTGAATCTGGTGTTGAATTTAATAATCCTTCATATCCATCACCTAATGCAGGAGTAATTGGATCTGGTACACTATTTTTTATTGTTATACTATTATTATTAATTTTTGTATCAATAGGACTTAATGCATTTGATTGACCTTCTAATAAAAAATCATCAATACCATAAAATGTTAATTCTGCTAATAATTCAGAATGTGATTGATCTTTAATTAATGATAAATTTGCTTTTCTTCTTTTTAATGCTTCTTTAACTCGATATCGAGATACTAATGTTGAAACACTTGTCATTGTTAATAATAAAGGTAATGCAAATGGTAATGCAAACATTGCAAATAATTGAAATTGTCGTTCTTGAGTAGTAGGAGATTTTTCTTTACCATGAGATTCTTTTCTATATCGAGAATTTTTCATATCAACAAAAAATTTTGTATTTTCACCATCATGAGATTCTGCACATGCATCAAAATATACAAAATCAATATAATCACGATGACTAAAAGGATCTCTATCACAAATATATGATGTAAAAAATGGTACTGTTCTATCATGAGTTGCATTTGCAAATAATATTAAATGTTTAAATTTGGTTAAACCTTGATAATAACATTTTGTTGGATCACACATATCATCTAAATTATCATTAGTTCCAAACATATCAGTACCACTAACTCCTAAAAAATTTGTACCTAAAAAATTTAAAATATTTGATGTATAAGTACCACTATGAAATGTTGAACCAACATGAGGTGTTGCAAATGTAGTGAAAAAAATCGGTTCAACTTTATCAAAAAAATTTCTTTCATTTAATATTCCAATAACATATCTTGCATATAATCCACCCATTGAATATCCAATAAAAGAAATTCTATCATAAATATAATTTTTTGATTCTCTTTGTTCTGCAAAATAAACTGCTAATTCTTCAACTATTCTATAAGCTCCAATAACTAAACCATCAAAACTTCTTAATCCTGCATTTGATTGTGGAATAAAAACATCTATATCATTTTCACCCGGTGGGAATTTTTTTTCCAAAGTTTTTTTCATCGCTTCAACATGTGAAGGATTTCCAAAAAATCCATGGATCATAACAAAACAGTGTCGCTTCATGTTATTGTGGTTGTTGTTGTTAAGTTCTATTCTATAGCAATATAATTTTTTTTTTTTTTGTTGTTGGATAATGAGGTTTTTATATGTTTTTATAAGGAGGATAAAATCACGGAGTTAATTATTGATCTTTAAGGTTGTCCTGTGAAAATGTTAAATGCGTCTCGGAAACGGGAACAAAAAGTTAAAAATTTATTAATAATAATAGAAAAATTGTATCGGAGTTCCGTGATTTAGTGATAAGCCCTTTTTTTTTTTTTTATCATGAGAGAAATTTTGATGAGCCAAAAATTGAGCATTAAAAGTGTGTGAATTTTTTATACTATCACGTAAAAGTTAAATCACGTAGATTGTCACCTGAATGGTAAACATGAATTTTCATGTTCATTAAAGAAGTACTTGGTATTCGATAGGTTCATTATTAATTTCAATGTGGTTGAATTAATTATATACGCGACGTTATAAAAGTTCGTTAGTAGCTCACGAGCACCAATGTACACTGGGTACCAATACTGTACACTCAACTAATTTATCAAATCGAATCGATATACGTTAAATTGATAATAATCAATATACTCAATTATTTTTATAACTAAATCTTCTAGAACCAACAGCTTTTTTCAACAAGATAATTTTTATCATGCAATGCTAGTTTGCCGTGGCTTATGTTAATTATTATCTAGTGTTTAAGCTCAATATTGATAACCCGATACCAGTTATTGATACCACTGGTATAAAGCATCACAGATGGGATTGATTGTTGATAAGCATACGTTGTTGTTTCTCACAGTTGATGGGGCTCGGTAGTTCCGATTAATCCACGTATGAAAGCTATGAAAGAGCCTATAACAACAGCTTGAGTCAAATACGAGCCATTTTCTGACTATATATAAATGGCCCCAGCGCTCACTCACTACAATTTTTCTCTCCTTTTCTGCAGGATATTTTTTTTTTTAAGCTCTTCTTAAGTACAACAAAGATTATTTAAGCGCTTCTTAAAAGCACTAGCAAGCTTGATAACCAGGATATAAAAAGTCAACAATTTTCGTGTTTCAGAAATCAACCTTCCCTTATATAAATTAATCAACATTTCCAGTCTAGCCTCTTTAGAAGGAGTAGAAAAAAAAAAAAAAAATAGAATAATTAAAAAAATAAAAATAAAAAATGCAATTATTAGTATTAGTACATGGATTATGGGGTAATATTCATCAATTCGATTATATTGTTAATCAACTTGATGGAGAAATCTATTCAGGTCAAAAACCATCAAAAGACCTTGTTATTTACCGACCAACAAGTTTTGAAGGTTATAAAACTTATGATGGCGTTGATATTAATGGTCATAGAGTAGCTGATGAAATTTGTAATGTTATTGATTGTTTAGAAGAATATGATACAATAGATTGTATAGATGTTGTTGGATATTCCTTAGGTGGGTTAGTTAGTAGATATGCTATTGGTGTTTTATATCAACGAGGTATTTTTGATAGAATTAAACCAAGATTATTTACAACATTTTGTAGTCCTCATGTTGGAGTTGAAGTAATGGGTGATAAATTAACTGCAAAATTATTTAATTATATTGGATCATTATCAATGAGTTCAACATCAAAACAATTATTTTTAAGAGATAGTATTAAAGGTAAACCATTATTATTATGCATGACTGAAGGAGTATTTAAAAAAGCATTGGAAAGTTTTGATTGTAGAATATTATATGCAAATGTTGCTTATGATATGAGATGTGAATGGTATACAGCAGGTATTGAATTAACTGATCCTTATATGGATAAAGCAGAACAATTAGTTGGTCCTTATTTAACAGATTATGAAAATACAATTTTTGATATAACAAAAGAACCAATATTTGATAAAAATTTAAAAAAAATAAATACTGGTAAATTATTACCAATTGTTAAATTAATTTTAATGCCAGTTTGGTTTGTTGGATTTTTGGTTAATGCAACTTTTCAAAATATTACTAGTTCATTTAGACAACGACAATATAAATTAAAATCATTAACATCAAAAGAAGAATTGGAACATGGATATGATGATGCATTAGAAACATTATATCGAGCAGTTCGACCTAATGAATCTTCATCAAATTCAATTAAACAATTGGGTTCGTCATTAGGACCAATTCAAACTGAAATTATTAATAGATTAAATACTTTAAATTGGGAAAAATATCCAGTAATTATTAGAAATCATCATCATGCCCATGCTGCTGTCATTGTGAGATATCCACATAAACGTTTTGATGAAGGTAAATTAATTGTTCAACATTGGGTGAATCGCCGATCGGCTCTAGATAAAGTAGATTAATATATTATCACAGCATTAAATTTTACTCTTCTTTTATTAAGTGTAATTTTTATACTCTAGTTAGTGTATTTTTGAGCACGCACGTTCCCAACCAAAAATTAACTACAGCTTAAACACTACCCACTCAATTTTTTTTTGCAAAACCAAAAAAAAAAAAAATGAACAAAAATTTTTCACCTCTTTTTTTTTCTTCTTTTCTTCTTCTTCATCACCTGTGACTTTAAACATCCAGTTTCAATCAATTTAATAAGAAAAAATGGGAGGCACTATCACTGCTAAGAAAGCTGAATACTATCAAAGAGTTAAAGACTTGTTCGCTGCTGGCGATGGTATTTTCATCGTTGGTATCAACAATGTTTCTTCTCAACAAATGCACGAAATTCGAAAGAATTTACGTGGTGATGCTACCGTTTTAATGGGTAAAAACTCTTTAATCCGAAAAGCTTTACGAGATTTAATCAACGACAATGAAGGTCAATATGATGACTTGAACAAATTGTTACCATCTTTAGTTGAAAATGTTGGTGTCGTCTTTATCCACGGTGGTAATGAAGATACTGAAAAATTGAAACAAATTCGAGAAACTTTATTAGCTAATAAAGTTGCTGCTCCAGCTAAAGCAGGTGCTATCTCACCAAAACAAGTTATCATTAACCCAGGTCCAACTGGTCAAGATCCATCTAAAACCTCATTTTTCCAAGCTTTGGGTGTCCCAACCAAAATTAACAGAGGTACTATTGAAATTGCTTCTGAACACGTTGTTTTAGAAGTTGGTCAAAAAGTTGGTTCTTCTGAAGCTTCCTTGTTAAATATGTTGAACGTTTCTCCATTTTCTTATGGTATGACTGTTGAAACTGTCTATGCTAATGGTCAATGTTTCTCTGCTACCATTTTGGATTTGGAAGAATCCGAATTGGTTGCTCACTTTATGTCTGCTGTTCGAACCATTGCTACTATCTCTTTAGCTGTTGGTTATCCAACTTTACCAATGGTTTCTCACTCAATCATCAACCACTACAAGAACGTCTTGGCTGTTTCTATTGCTACTGAATACACTTTTGAAGGTTCAGAAGCTATTAAGGACAGAATTGCTAACCCAGATGCTTATGCTGCTGCTGCTCCAGCCGCTGCTGCTGCAACTGAAGAAGCTGCTGCTGCCCCAGCTGAAGAAGAAGAAGAATCTGATGAAGATATGGGTATGGGCTTATTCGATTAAACTCCTTTAACTCGTTCTTCTTGATAGTATAAAGTTAGTATTTTTGTAATTTTATTTATTTAATACTATATTTTTATTATTCTAAAAGTATTTTTTATGTGCGGCTTTTTTGTTGTAGATTATGTTTAAGATTAAGTTTCGTGCGGCGGCGCTTATAGAATTATTACAAAAAAAAAAAAAAATAAGTTTAAAATGCAAAAAAAAGTCTATTGATCATTAAACAAACGTTATTTATATAGTAATAATAATAAAAATCTAAAGAATTAACCATAACCCTGTTAAGAAAACCAAAAAACAAAACAATAAATATTGTAATGAATAAATACCAACCGCTGCAATCATCCATCCAATAACAATTGGTAACATTGATGATCCAATACCAGAACATGCAACTGCTGCACAAATACCTGGAACATGTAATCTTTTTGGTAATTTTGATGTAGCTCTAATCATAACTGATGCAAAAAATGGTCCTGTAAATAAACCTAAACAAAAAATAGCTGCTGCATCAATATATAAATCATCAATTGCCCAAAATACTAATTGAGATACAATTGCACATAATAAATAACATGTAACAGTTTTATGAAAATTAAATAATCCACTTAAATAACCCAAACCAACTCTACCAATTGTTAATCCAAACCATAAGCAACTACTCATTAATCCCATTCTTTTTGGATCACCATTTCTTGCTCTAATCATATAAGTAACTAACCAATCTGATGCACTCATTTCAGTACCTTGATATGCCCATAATAAAATAGCTAATAAAATAACAGTTCGATTAGTACATGCTTCCCACATAGTTGCTTCATTTTCATTATGAACATCAGATTCTCCACTAACTTCTAATTTATATTCTTTAGCTCCATCATTTTTAAAACAATAAAATGTATAACATAAAATAAATAATCCATATCCTGCTAAAATTTTATAAAAATAATGCCATGGATAACCATATTCAAAAATTAAAGTTACCATTGCAGGGCCTAAAAATGCACCAACAGCATAAAACCCTTGTAAAATTCCTAATACACCATGAGCTTCTTTAAATGCTCCAATCCATGCATTCCATGATCCATTAACTAATCCTCCACCAAATCCTTGTAACATGAATGAAATTAATAATAATGCAAAATGAGGTCTTGTTGATGATACTGAAAAATTAATTAATTGTAAAGAAACCCCTAAAATTGATAATCCTCCTCTACCAATTTTATAATGAAACCAATTACTAAAAGAAGCTGAAAATAAATATCCAATAACTGGTGCTAATAAAATAACTGATACTTGAAAATCATCTAAATTATATTCATATTCAAATGATGGTAATAATGCTCCAATAGCTGCATCAAACATTCCCATCATTGCAAACCCTAAAAATGATACCAATACTTTCCCTTTATTTTCAACTGGATCATACCATGTTTGTTGAGATCCAGAAGGTGGTAATAATGGTGCACTTTCTGTCATTTTTTTCTTTTCTTCTTTTTATGTAAGAAAATTGGGGTATGAGGGTATTATGAAAAAAATGGGGAGAGAAAAAAAAAAGTGCCTGTCTAGAAATGATAGGAGAAAAAAAAAAAAAAAAAAAAAAAAAATTAAGGATAATTTAAAGTTTTTATATTTTTTTTATCTTATAAATGATGGATAGAGGAAAGAATCTTAGATTTGATTTAAACTTGCATGTTATAAGCGTAAGTTGGGTTATAAGAGACGACTCTTTTCTGAGAGGGGATAATCTGGATGGATGAATAAGGCGAAATTAGCAGGAAAGAGAGGAAATTAAAAAAAAAAAAATTGGTGTAAAAAAAAAGTTTCAGATCAGGAAGTAAAAAATTTTAAAAAAAAAAAAAAAAAAAAAAAAAGAAAAAAAGTCCGCCAAAATTTCCACGGTAGTATATCAAAAATACAAAAATATGGTAAAAGCCGGTATGTTTTTTATAAAAATTGTATATATAAGTACTGTAGTAAGTAAGGCACCACCATGATATCAACTATTATTTACTGTATATCATGATATATTATTAATATATGAATATCAGGTGGATTAAAGAATTTTTTTTTTTTTTGAAAGGAATTATTTAGTTTACATTTTTATGATTTTCATATAAAAATCTATAAGGTACATCAATTCTAGTAGACTCACTCAGGTTGTAAACGTACATAGCAGGTGTAGCTCAGTAAGTACTTATGGTATGTAGACTAATAATAGTAATACCAGTCTGTCAGAGTTGATGTGGTCATCTGGCTAAAATGTATTACATGTATTATAGCAAATATATTATAGCACTAAATGAAGAGATTTTTACTATTCTTAGTAATTTTTAATTATTTAATACCGATGGTAATCTCCAAATCAAAGGATCCATCTACAGTAATTTTGAAAAATGAGATGAGGCGATGGTTGGCTGGTAAATTATTTGGACGTAAAAGTGTATCATTGATGTAGTTTATAATACATGGTATACTGTATTTGACCCATAATTCACACAGTTAGACTAAGTTTGAATCAATCTGACGTATTATAAAATTTAGATGCTTACATGTATTATTTTTACTTCAATCTCTCAATTGTGAAAAATCAAAAAAGAAAAAAAAATCGATGCGTAGAAGTTCCCCCTAAGGTTTCACCCAGTAATATTTTTATACTGGTAAATCGATGTTAGATGTTAGATTTGAATTATGTCTACCAATATTATTACTATAGCTCGCACGGTCCATTCGTTTATATCATGAACATTAAGCGAATAACCGAAATCTAAGTCAACCTTATTGAAGCTATTCTTATCTTTACTATCATTATTAATTTATGATATCTAGACTCGTTAATTTCACCTCTACAAATACGTTGATAAGCTATCAAAATATGTACTGTATACATATACCACTAGTTTAGTACCATTTAAATTTTTTTCACCTTATTCCTGGTTTTATATAGCATATCACAGCAATCTTGGTCTCTTTATAATTATCAGATACTATCAGAACGGACGTATTTTATTCATTGGACATTTTTAATTATTTTATTAGGTACAGCTGATCAAAAACTAGACTATAATAATAAGAAACTAATAAAGCGGGTCAAATCGTTGTTATTAGTGGTTTTGAATCGGTGCGATTTTAGGTTTTAATTTAGGATAAATTAGATCAATGGCTCATAATTTGTCAGTAATAACATTGTATCTGATGCAATATCGGTATAATTAATTAATCATACATGATTACTTGGATCGAATTAATTTGTGTTATCAGCTTTAATTATCGATCATGATAAAAGAAAGCTACCAGTAATAGATAAAAGTGATATAATAATACAAAATTCCTGTATAATCCGAGTTGATGAGCTATTGTACTTAATGTATTTGAAATAATTATAGTAATAATAATATATAACAGATTGTCATTATGATTACGATATTGGTTTGTCATTACCAGGTTAGGGTTTCCTCCCCCTGGATAATTATTAGCGGGCCGGTATAATCCAAAAAAAAAAAAAAGTTGGCTGCATAGAAACAAAAAAATCTCAACATGAAAAAAAAAAAATTAAGTTAAACTATTTATTTTAAATTTCAAAAGCCGCACCACCAACAGCATAATTCTTATAAGAATAGAGACATGTGTACTCGTACACATCATCATAACTAATCGAAGTATTGAAATAATGAATTTGATACTTTATATCAAACAGTAAGTTTCCAGAACTGTTGCTGTGCAGTTTATTAGCATGGTATATATAGTATAGGTATTTTTACTTTTACTATCATAAATATGTTTATATCAATTCAATCAAGGAAAAACTCTAAACTTTAACAAGAGCATTTCATTCAACGAACTTAATAATAAAAAAAATTAGAAAAAAAATGGATTTACAAAGCATTATAAGTGCTCAAATACCATTCTTTCTAAGAATAAAAGACAACATTCACTTTTAATCATAAAATGTCTACAAACAACACAGTTGATAACAATATCACCGAGACTCAAAACAAAAATGGTTATAATAAACCAAGTAAATGGTCATTAACCAATCAACCAAGATGGATCCAAAAAATAGTTGAATCATTGTCAAGTTATTGTAAGTTTATTGGACCTGGTATCATGGTATCTATTGCATATATGGACCCTGGTAATTACTCTACTGGTGTTGCTGGTGGTGCTACTCATGAATATGCATTATTATTTATAATTTTATTATCAACTATTATTGCAATGTTTTTACAAAGTTTGGCAATTAAATTAGGATGTGTTACAGGTAATGATTTGGCAAATTCAAGTAGATTGTTTTTCCCAAAATGGTTAAATATTATTTTATATATTTTAGCAGAAATTGCAATTATTGCAACTGATATTGCTGAAGTTGTTGGTACAGCAGTGGCATTAAATATTTTGTTAAAAATTCCTTTAATTGCTGGAGTTTTTATTACAATTGTTGATGTTTTGTTAGTATTATTAGCTTATAGACCAGGTAAAGGTATGAAAACAGTTCGAATCTTTGAATATGGAGTAGCTATTTTAGTAATTGGAATTATTATTTGTTTTTGTATTGAATTGGCAAGAATTCCAAAACAAGATGTTAATTATGTTATGAAAGGTTTTTTACCATCAATGAAAATTTTTGAAGGTAATGGTATGTATCAAGCATGTGGGATTTTAGGTGCCACTGTTATGCCACATTCATTATATTTAGGTTCAGCATTAGTTCGTCCAAGATTAAGAGATTATGATTTAAAACATGGATATTTAGATAATGAAGATGAAAAAATTAAAAAAGAGGATGATCCAGTTGAAAATGATCAATATAAACCATCATTACCAGCAGTTAAACATTCATTAAAATATTCAATTATTGAAACTATTATTTCATTATGTACATTGGCTATATTTGTTAATTCTGCAATTTTAATTGTAGCTGGTGCTACGATGTATCAAAAACCTGGTGCAAATGATGCTGATTTATATACAATTCATCAAATGTTATCATCATTATTAAGTCCTGTTGCAGGTACTATTTTCATGTTGGCATTATTATTTTCTGGTCAATCTGCTGGTATTATTTGTACAATTTCTGGTCAACTAGTAGCTGAAGGGTATATTAAATGGAAATTAAAACCATGGATTAGAAGAATTGTAACTAGATCTATTGCAATTATTCCCTGTACTGTGGTTGTAGGTGCTGTTGGTAAACAAGGATTATCAGCTACTTTAAATGCTTCTCAAGTAGTATTATCAATTTTATTACCATTTTTAACTGGTCCATTAATTTATTTAACTTGTGTTAAAAGCGTTATGAATGTAAAAACTGATGAAATTGATGAAAATGGTGAATTTAAAACTATTAATATGGCAAATAATTGGATTACTAGAACTTTTGGTATAATTATTTGGATATTGTTGGCAGTTTTGAATGTTTATTTAATTGTTCATTTAGCAATGTATGGTGAATAATTAGTCTATAAATAAATATAATTATAGACAAGTTTCGTACCTTTAAAATCCTAGAAGAAACCCTAATTGTACAATTGTAGGCTTTTTTTTTCCAGTGCCGTTTGAATATTAAAATGATTAAGCTAGTTAGTGCAGATGTTGGAAAACAGAAATAAATAAATAAATAAACATCAAGGATAGGATAGGATATCAGTCAAGCATTAAAAAATTGTTACTAGGTTATATGTAAAGATCGATCTTGAAAGCACTTTAAGTCTTACCAATGGTATGTCTCGTAAAATTAACGTGATTCCTTGATAAAACGCGATCTTTTAAACCTCTACTAGTAGCTAAAGCTGCAGTTTAAATTGTACAGTAGATCCCCTAATAACGCTTGAGAGTCAACCCTTCTTTCCGATCTCCGACATTAATTAAAAAAAAAAAAAGAATTAAACGCCCCCACAATAAGAAATCCATTTAAGCTGTGATAATCCGCGCGCTCCCACCTTTTTAACTTAGTAACAGTACTGCCATTCAGCTGCACACTAAGATCGATTAGCTTACCAACTGTACAATCAGTGCGTGCGTGCGTGCACCACACAAAGTTACAAACCCATTGATTTGGGAACAATCACAATCAAAATCATAAAAAAAAATTTTGACACCCAAAAAAAAAAAAAAAAAAAAAATTTAAAGTTTATATATTTTTTTCATCACTATTACCAATACCGATTTATTTACCTACAGTACTATCTATTACGTTACTTACCAACACCACCAAAAAAGTCACCACTTATTTTTTTTTTGGTTTCTTTTTTTTTTTTAATAATTTTTTTTCTCCTCTTTCACTCATTTTTTTTTCTTTTTGATCCTTTAATCGGATGCTACGAAGTATTCAACATAAAATATATAAAATGGATCTAAGAGGACCACCAATACAGTTAGCTAAAAAAGCATCGACTGTTGCTTCAACAAATATAAACATAAATCCTCTTCCATCATCCGAAACTACTGGACAAAATATCAATAATAATACTAGTATTAATAACACTATTAAATCAAATCATAACAAATCAGCATCATTATCAACAAATATGACTAATAATACTAATAATAATAACTCAAATCATAGACCTTCAAAATCCACTACTACAATAGAAACAGAAGTTAATAATATTAAAAATGATAATCAACCATATATTTCAAAAAATTATCAAATAGCATTATCAAAAGCAATTAAACATTATACAAGTAGAAAAACAATTTTTATTAGTATGGATTTAGAAATGTGGGAAAAAAATACAAATTTAATTACTGAAGTTGGAATGGTAATTTATAATCCTTTAGAACATTTTAGTATACCAATATTTCATTATGAACATTTTATTATTGCTGAACATAAATCTAAAAAAAATGGACGATTTGTTAATGATTATAAATTTCAATGTGGTTTTACACAATCAAAAGTGATTGCATTAAAAGAATGTAGAATTGCATTTAAAAAAATTTTGAAACATTATGAAGATGAAGCTAAAAGAAATAATATGAAAATTGTTTATGTTGGTCATAATTTTAAAGGTGATAAAACCATTTTAATGAAAAATGGTTTTTATATGAATGATAAAATTGAAATTATTGATACTATGCATTTATGGCAAATGAATAGAAGTGCCAATTTTTGTGCTTTACATAAAATTTTAAAATATTTGGGTATTTCTCATGGGTTATTACATAATGCAACTAATGATGCACATTATACTTTATTATTAGCATTATCAATTTTGGATCCAAAATATCGAAAATATAAAAATTTGGATGGTGAATTAATTGATTGTAGATTAACTCATGGTCCAAGTAGAAAAGATCGAAAAGTTGATAAATCTTTTATTAATATTGAAAATGGTAATGATGCATTTAAAATTTTTCAAGAAACTCAATTACGAGAGGATGATGATTTAGTTGATTATTCTGATGATAATTCTATTACTGCAATGAAGGTTGATGATGTTACTTCGACTAGTACTAGTACTAGTACTATTAGTACTACTACATTAGAAATGAATGGTAATAATAAAGTAATCAAACAATTTGAAAATTTATCATTAGCAACTCATGCTTAATATTTTAAAGGTCAATTATATATTTATTATTAATAAGTTCACAAGAGATTGTATTTTTTGTGGATTTTTATTTATTTATGTTTTACTCACTCAACTTTTTTTTTATTATTATTTAGAACTTAAATTGTATTTATTTTTTCTTTTTTCTTTATTTTTTTTGATCAATATAATAGTACAATGGTGTCTCATAGTTTTGATACTTGATACTTTGAAAAAAGCAGTTATCTGTTTATCCTATAAAGGGTTAACCTTAATCTAATAGTTAACAACTTCTACTGGTACTTAGACTACCAAGTACCACTATAGCATTGTATTCAATGTATTTCAAATAATATCATAGACAAAACTTTATATTCCAGTACTCCTACAATTATTTACCATATTGTAAAACATCTAAAATAATCATACCTGGAATAATAATAGTACCAATACAATTAATGTACAAGAAATACTGTTACTGTATACTGTATGTAGATAAGAATATCACCCCTGTAAAAATCAGTACGAGTTATATCATGATATGCTTGTACTAAGATATAATCTCTAAGCTGATAAAATACAATGACATTAATTTTTTAATTTTCTTTCTCAGTCTTAGAGTCTAGTGATAATTTTTTTTTATTTCTGAGCATAAAAGAAAGATCTTTCTCCTTAAATACCAGAACAATGGTACCTTAAAAATTATTGTATACCATAATCTCTAAATTCCGTGACGG
The DNA here is from genome assembly GCA_030564325.1 of Blastobotrys capitulatus. Classification (NCBI taxonomy): domain Eukaryota; kingdom Fungi; phylum Ascomycota; class Dipodascomycetes; order Dipodascales; family Trichomonascaceae; genus Blastobotrys; species Blastobotrys capitulatus. The sequence continues at coordinate 4,579 of JAJLUL010000106.1, read as the reverse complement.
TAAATAATTAAGGTTGGATAGAAACTGGTGCGCGCGCAAGAATGAGAGAGAAATAAAATCTCCCAACAACCTTAATTTTACACCGACCCGCGTCTTTTTTTTTTTTTTGAAAAAATAAACATCACCACAACAACAATCAACAAGATCTACAGACAAGAATGCATATTCAATTGAAAAAAAAAGATTAGAGAAAGGATACAAAAAAGAATCGATACCTGCAGGATTTGAACCTGCGCGGGCAGAGCCCAGTAGATTGCATGATTCTCTGACGAGAACCTATTCAAGTCTACCGCCTTAACCACTCGGCCAAAGTACCATTTAATCTTGTTGTGATTTTGTCGTCAAAAATTCTGTATTTATAGGAAGAATTGAGGTGTTTGATAGCTTTATTTTGATGAATTTCGATGATTTTATGGTTTTAATGAACGTAGAATGGAAGATATAGCATAAATATATCATTTTATTTGAATATTTTTAATTTTTTACCTTATTTTTTTAGAATTTTTTTTTTTTGGAGTTTCGAGTTTTGTTGGAGTCTTATTTTTATTGACCAATTCTGCTTTATTTATAACTATTTCTTTTACCAAGGTATTTTATTCAATATTTTATTTATTAATATTATCGAAGATTTTTAGTGTAGATTTATTAGTTTATAATATTATAAAAAAAACGTTGTTGATTTGTTTAATTATTTATTTTTTAAGTCACAACATTTTTCTACATTATCTAATTTATATATCTCTAAACGCTACTTTACCTTACTTTCTAGTACTTTATACTAATTGACTACTTAAAACTTGCTAGCTATTCAAATGAAATGGAAGAATTAAATGCAAATTCAAGTCCTAATCAAACCCTAGATGAAACCTCAAATCAAAACTCATATCAACCTTCAGAACAATTCCATACTCAAGCTCAAGTTCAAGTTCAAGCTCAAGCTCAAGATCCAAACCCAAGTCAATCACAACCTCAAAATCTAAATTTAGATCAAATTCAACAAACTTCCAATTTAAACCCAGAACACAACCAAAATCTAGCAAATACTAATAATAACTCTGATAATTCACCACCACCACCAGTAAGTAATAACCCAACAATTCAAAGTGTTATTGATAATTTTAATATTCCAAAATCACAAGTTCAACATTTTTATAATAATTACAAAACTTTAGCTTTTGCTATAAAAACATGCTTAAGAAATAATAATATTCCATCTTATATTTTTGATCATCCACCAACTTTTAAAGAAATTAATTCAGTTAAAGATTATGATGAGATACATTTTCAATTATTTTTTAATTGGTCTAATGAAAAAATTAATGATTTTTTTAGGAAACCAATTCATAAACTTTTAGGTATGAAGATTCAAACTTTAAATGATGAAATTCAACAATTACAAATTGATACAAATGGTATAATTTTTTGGTCAAATCATATGCTTGAAAAATCAGAAATTAAACAACATTATAAATTTAAAAAATATTCAAATGATCCAGCAATATCCATTGAAGAATATAAAAACGATTATATTTCAAGATTAAGAAAAAGAGATAATAGAATTATTACCAATTTTGAAGAAAATGAAGATATTGAAGATGAAGATGAAATTGAAAATAAAAATGAAATTGGAGAAAATGCTATTGAAATGGATGATAATATTGGTGATATTAATGATGATGAGAACTATGATAAACAAAAAGAACGAGAATATATTATAAATTTTTATAAACATTTAAATTCAATTATTTCACATAAAACTTATCATGTATTTGGTCAACAATTTAAAAAATATCCATTTTTTAAAGCTTATTCAAGGGATACAACTACATTAGAAAGTTTTTATGAGTTAAAAAAATTTTATTTTGAATATTATAAATGTTTAAGAATTGTTAGTTGTCCTGATATTATTTTTAAAATATATCAATGTTTAAGAGAAGATGGTCTTCCTTTAGTAAGTGGGGTTATGAATGTTATTGATATTATTGAAATATTACAAACAACAGAAAAGGTTCCTATTGAAGTAGCTAAAAATAGGTTTAATGGTCGAAGAGGTTGGAAAGAATTTCAATATCAACAACTAAAGCTTCAAAATCAACAACAAGATGATGAACAAGATGAACGATTTAAACAGCAAGAATATATTCAAAATAGTTTTAATGAAGAAACAAATGTACAAGATAATGAACAAAATAATGACACACTACTAGAACAAATTAAAGAAGAATCAATTAAAGATTACGAAGGTATAGAGTAAAGAGCCATTAAATAAAGAAATTATAAAGCTAATTTTGATTTTAGCAAGTAATTTTTTGATCAACCTTGTAAAAAATTAGGGTAAAGATACATCTAAATTATTCATTTCATCCAAAATTTGTTGAAAACTTTCTGGTGTTGTTATTTCACTTGATGCATATATTTAGCTCTAATAACCCAATCTTCACCTTTCTCAATCATATCATCAGAAACTATTCTATTTTTATTAGTTCGAACTAGTTTCTAGTAACTTCTGAGTGTATCTTTAAAACATTCGCCTTCTTAAAAAACGCGTTTTATGTTCACGAGAAAAGAGTGCTTGCCGATCTCTTCTTATCTCATTTTTTAAAAGCTTAAACAAAGACAATATATGAAACGTTTTCATCCTCTACGTGGCAAAGATATGACATCTTGTTTAATAGCATACAATATATACATGTGTCTATAATCTTGGAGTTGTAAATCATTGTATAGTGTGTCATAACTATAGATAAATCCCCATGCCCCTAGTATCCATTTAGGTCTTATGTAAACAGAGTATTATCAAATCGTATAATATTTTGATGCCATTCCAATTGACTTTAAAGGTTTTTGACAAAATCTAGAACCCTTCTAGAAGCTTTAGTTTAGGGGTGATTTTCATGAATATACCCAGACATGGATGAAACCTTGGCCCTGACTAAAAATTTACCTCACAAGTTTAGAAATAATGGTTAAAATTAGTTTGAACATTTGTTTTTAGCTGAAAATCATTGTTGATCAAGTTCAATCCAAACCCATCAACTAATAAATTGAAACTTAACATAGTTTGTTAACCAAAATAATTATTGCAAAAATAACTTAGCTAAAATAATTTAGATCTGAGTATAGTTATATCATAAGTTGATTTCCACCATAAAAAGTTTGTGTGGTATAGGGTTTAAGTGCTGTGATTCTTGGGTTATTTCCCAAATCAATCGACCATTTACTTAAGATTAACTCTTTGAATATCATCAAAACACACTTAAGCTATAAACAAATCAATATAACAAATCAATATATAGCTAGCTTAAACTATACATTATTCTGAATTAGACTATATAGTGGTCTATGTTACTACAAGTACATTGAAAAAATATTATAAAAGGACCTTGGATTCCTCATAGTTCTTTGCTTTTATAAATCAACAACAACAATGCAATTCTTAGCTACTTCTTTAATCGTTTCTTTCGCTGCTATTGCTTTAGCTCAATCTGGAGAAATCCATGGTGATAATGGTGGTGTTGCTGGTCCAGGGGGTAACGGTGGCTCAGGTGGTCATGGTTTATTGATCTCTGGTGGTGGTGGTATGTAACTTTAAATTTACAATTTATTTTTTAAAAATAAACTTCTTTACTAACGTTATATTTTTTTAGGTGATGGTGGTAATGGTGGTGATGCTGGTGGTGTTGGTAACACTAATAACCATCAATCTGCTGAACAAAACACTGATGGATTATTAAATAACTTATTGGGTGGTTTATAAATTGGATAGTTCTCCATTTTGAATATTAATAGTTATAAGTAAACTAAAAAATATCTTTTTCATATTTTAAATTTTTTGGTTGGATAATTAAGAACTATAATAGTTAGTAAGGTCCCAGGTACAAAAAGGATCGAAAAATAAAGCTTGATTGCAATAGCAATACTTGGCAAGATTGGTCAAGACTATAAGACTAGGAACACAGAAACTAGTTCTTTAAAACTTTCTTGTAAATTCAGCTTAATATATAGGTGTTTTTGCACCTTTGTTATGCTACAATTGATGTCAGATCCAGTCTATTGGTAGATCACTCAAGATTTATTTTGAAATCACTAAGGGTTCGGGTTTGTTTCCTTTTGAATTATAATAAAATATTACATTCTATGACTAAGATTAAAAAAAGTTTTAATATTCTTATTGTGCGATATTGAAAGTACTTACTATATCAAAAATTTCATAATAATAGCTAGCAAAACATCGGGATAGGTGTAAAAAAAAAACCACGAAAATTCAAGGAATTGATTTTTCCACCACAACACGGTACCAATACGTGTTTTAATAGATCATTATGAACCGAATTGATTGAAATTAATGAATATAATATCAAAATTGTCAAAATCACGAAATTTTTTTTTTTTTTTTTAGAATTTGCCAATGGGCGTGGAGCTAAGAGAAAATCCAGAACGGACGAAGTACCGAAGCACAACAGTGTCGGACTCTAACCGACTAAAAACTCTCTCCCGGAGATTTTTGAAACACAGAATGTTTCTGGAAAGGTTCGAACCGGCGACCTAAGGCATGACCTTTGGATGGTATGGTCTGATG